>JAVTVY010040643.1:0-197231 GCA_036873755.1 Hanleya hanleyi | reverse complement strand
CCCCTTGAGGCATGATCAGCAGGATTGGATGTAGTAGGGACATATCGCCACTGTTTAACATCTGATGCCTCTCTGATAACGGCCACTCTGTTCGCCACAAATGTGTGAAACCGACTACTTTCATTTGCAATGTATCTCATTGTTGTCATGCTGTCAGTCCAGTAATAAACACCCCCAACTTGGTAGTCCAACTCATCTAGGATCGCTTTACTAAGACGCACTGCAATGGTAGCGGCTGTAAGTTCAAGACGCGGAATTGTCATTCTCTTCAGGGGAGCCACCCTGGCTTTCCCTTGGAGAAAGGAGCAACACACTCGTCCAGTGTCATCTGTTAAGCGCAGATATGATACCATCCCATATCCTTGGTTGCTGGCATCAGCGAAAGTGTGAAGCTGGCAAGATACAACTTCGCCGAAACTCATCAACTTGAAACAGCGCTGAAGCTTGACCGTTTCAACTTTCTGAAGGTCATGTAGCCATTGTTGCCATTTGACCAATGTGTTGCCTGTTACCTCGTCGTCCCATCCAACATTGTTTCGGCACAAATACTGGAGAATCCCTTTGGCAACTAAAACGAAAGGGGCAGCGAAGCCAAGAGGGTCGTACACTGAACTTACCATCGATAAGATTCCTCTTCGTGTCGGTGGCAAGATTGGGAGCTTGATCTTGAAACCTAATGTGTCTGATTGCACGAACCAAAACACACCAAGAGCCCTTTCTGTGGGAAGTTCTTCAGTTTCCAAATTAAGCTCTTTTGTTTCCTTTTGCCGTTCTTCTACAGGAATGCATTCCAACACGGAACGACTGTTCGACATCCACTTAGTTAAGTGAAAGCCACCTTCAGCACACAATGATGTTGTAGTACGAATGAGTGTAAGAGCGTCTTCCTCTGTAGATTTTGACGCTAAGCAGTCGTCGACATAGAAGTTCCTGTGGACGACGCTTTGTGCTGATGTATACTTGTTCGAGTTGTCATCTGCTGTTCTTCTTAAGGCGAAGCTCGCACAGCTCGGAGACGAAACCGCACCAAATAGGTGGACCAGCATGCGGCATACAACTGGCTCATGACTTAAGTCTCCCTCCGGCCACCACAGAAACCGCAGACAGTCGCAGTCTTTCTTAGGCACTCTTACCTGATAATACATGGACTCTATGTCAGCCATAACTGCGATCTGTTCCTGGCGGAATCTGAGCAAGACACCTATAAGGCTGTTTGTCAGATTAGGACCCTGGAGAAGAACTTGATTTAGTGACACTCCTGCAAAGGTTGCGGCACAGTCAAAAACGACGCGTATCTTACCAGGCTTCTTTGGATGGTACACCCCATGGTGTGGGATGTACCAAACCCGGCCAGCTTGTCCAATGAGGTCCTGGGGAGGAATCTGTTCGGCGTAACCGTGATTGAAGATCTTCGCCATGAAGTCTTTGTAGTCTGCGTGAAACTCAGGATTTTTCTTCAGCTTGTTTCCAAGACTAACTAGGCGTCGTTCAGCTTGAGTTTTGTTGTTAGGAAGTGTGACGTCCTTGTTCCTGAATGGCAGATCAATGTAGTAGTGGCCTTCATACATCTCAATAGTACTGTCAACTTGTTTCATAAACCGCTTGTCCTCTTGCGAATACTCCTTCTCATCATCTATGATTCTCTCTGGAAAATCCAGATTGATAGAGTTTCGCACGAGCTTATCGAGGTACTTGAGCTCTTCAATTTCTTTTAAAGCTGAAACCTCGATTCTGTTGACAGAAAATGATCTAGAGTCTTCACTAGATGCCGGAAGATTTCGAATAACGCCCCACACTACCCAGCCAAGAAGGGTTTTGGTAGCATGAGGGCTACCTCTGGGGCCTGTACACACTTTGGAAGGGCTGTATGCATCGGGTACATTATTTCCAATTAACAGGTCAACCGGAGCATCGATTTGAGGTAAATCAATATTATGAAGATGGGGCCAGTGAGCAATGTCATCTGGCTTGGGTATGTGAACCTGGCTGACTGGCATTTTCTCCTTGGTGTATGCTGTAGGTAAGTCAACCGTGTTTTCCAACTGCAAATCACACACCTGTAGTCCTTTCACTGCAGTAGTGCGCATAGTGTATGGCGCTCCCATTGTCTCCAAAGTCATGCTCAGGTGTCGTCCTGAGGAGCCGAGTTGACGTGCAAGTCTGTCTGTGCAAAATGTAATACTACTCCCTGGATCCAAGAAGGCATAGGTTTTAATAGTTTTCAAACCGTTCTTCAGTTTAACATGCACAGGGATAATAGCCATTGTAGTGTATTCGTTATCACCGGCCTCCGCATGACTACATACCGCCTTTAAAGAAGTTTTGTCATCCGACACTTCTTCCGCCACGTTGGAAGATGGTGTAACATCTTTCTTCGACGATGCCTTCTCATCGTCATGAAGCGAAGTAGGGTGGCGCCCGTTACACTTAGAACATGTCGAGCGGTTATGACATTGCCTAATTGTGTGGGCACGACGCATGCACCCAAAACAGAGACCTTTGGATTTCAAGAAATCCACTCTGGCGGCATACGGTAATGATGACAGCTGCCAACATACAGTGATGTCGTGTTGTTTGTTGCAGTATGTACAACAAGTCTTGCTTTTAGGCTGTTTCTCAGATGGAGTAGCTTCCCCTTGATTATCTAGCCCGGAAGCATTGTTGGATTCACTTACTTTAGTCGCAAAAGCCCCTTTGAATTTCTTTTGGTCTGATGTAGCTCGAGGCTTCAGTGAGGCACCCGTACGGCTCTTATGTTCAAAATTAAGAGCCTCTCTGCCATATAGAGGGTCAGTGGCCTTTTTGGCCTCATCTTTGACAAACTTCACTAAGTGGTGAAATGTCAAGATTTCTTCATTTTGTTTGGTCTTTTGCACCACATTCCTCCATCGGTCATGGAAGTAGAATGGAAGCTTCCCGACGAGCTTCTTCATATTTTCTGAATATTCAATCACCTTAAGGGCTTCAATGCTTGCGACAGCATTTTCACATTCTATTAAGAAGAGTGAAAATTCATCCAATGTTTTGGTGTCGTCTGGTTTCATAATAGGCCATTCAAGCGCCTTCTTAATAAATGCGCTAGCAATAACCTGGCTGTCGCCATAACGGTCTTCAAGTTCGCGAATAGCAGCAGGGAACCCTTGTGCGGCGTCAAGATGGCTGAAACCTGAGACCACTTTATTGGCCTCACCGACTGTGAACTGCTCAAGGTAGTTCATTTTTTCATCGTCGCTTTCGGTATTTACAACGACCTTTGCGTGAAACTGGCGAATGAATTTTCGGAACTCCATTGGACTTCCACCAAACTTTTTGATTTCGAAAGTTGGCTTTCGAAGATACCGAACAACTGACGATGTAACATCAGTAGGAACAGTGGCAGTAGTATCGCCGCGCAGTGCAGGGTAGGGAAGAGGACGCAAAGCATCAGTGATGTGGGCATTCATACCTACCTGTTCATCTGTGTGACCTGTTTGACCCCTACCAGACATATATACATTGGAGTAAGGTTTACTGTTACCATAGCTATCAAATCCTGCGGTAACTTCATTAACATTCCTACTTCTTTGGTCCGGTACATTGTAACCAATACTACCATTGCCTTGATAGGGAACAAAGGGAATTTCATTAGGGTTTAATACAAACCGAGTTTGACCAGTATATGAACTAGGTTCAACTTTACCAGCTCTGGTGTTTACACCACTATGACTACGGGTAGGCACATTTGTGTTGACCTCTGACTGTTCAAACTTTTCAAGAATTGTACTCTTAGCATTTGATATAGCTATTTCAGTGTTTATTGATAGTTCTTCCTCTTGAAGTCTCAAATTAAGTTTAGCAAGCTCTAACTGCCTCTTTTGTTTAAGAGCTTTCATCTGTTCAGATAGTTCAGCCTTTCTTTGCTCTTCCTTCATCCGCGCTGATGAAATGGAGCTTAATTTAGAACCAGAGCGACTTACATTGGAAGATTTAGCCTTAAATTTGTCCTTTTTGCCTGTCTGTGAGACACTGTCTCTCTCTGATATAGATTCAGGCTTTTGTGCAGAAAACCAGTTCTCCATGGACACTTTGAAATTCTTGATGAAGATGTCTCTTGGCTCATGGCTTATCTCTAGATACTCTGCTATGTCATCTTCACCCAGCAACATACAATAGTCACTGTGAAATGTTAAGAAAGTTGCATACACATCCATCCAATCAGAATAAAGGCCCTGCACTTCGCTGACACCAGCCTTTTCTGCAATCAATTGGTTGATTTCTTCTGAGCTAGCCTTCAGTCTTCTAAACAAGTTTGTCACTTGTTTCTGTTTCACATCAGACTGGTAGGACAAGCCTTTCTCTGTCTGTTTCCTGATTCTAGCTCCAGGAATCTCATAGTCAGACTCAGTGGGTGGCTTGTTCGCTTCTTGTTCCGTACCTGCGACCTGGGACTGCATGTTGTCTTTTGTTTCAGGAAATCCCTTCTTCAATCCACGTTTATCGTAAAAACGTCAATGATGTATTAACCAAGTTAACACGTATATGCTGTGTCTTCAGACAGGAGGTTTTAATAAAGATTTCTCTCCATTTCAGTTTCAGTATTACAGCTCTTTTTGTTATAGTTCATTATCGTCGACTGAACACCGAATACAATCTCCAGACTGTTTACAGTTTTACTGTCACAGATTGACTGAAATATAAACAAATAAAGTCTTTTGAAGATTGGTACTTTCGGTGTTCAGTCGACGATAATGAACTATAACAAAAAGAGCTGTAATACTGAAACTGAAATGGAGAGAAATCTTTATTAAAACCTCCTGTCTGAAGACACAGCATATACGTGTTAACTTGGTTAATACATCACAATATGCAGCATTTTCTGCGACGTTCTTTCGAACAGTCAGGTCGCCATTTCACCTGTCTTGTACGGGGCCGAGCGCCTCCTACCTAAGGCCAACACATTACTCTCCCTTAGACCGTGTACTTTCACTATAGACACGTCCAAATACCGTAGTTATTACAATACAACACTCAATTCTAGAGGACTTATGATTTGGCCGTTACAAATGGTATACCTGGACTGGCAGATATATAATGGTAGACCGGGACTGGCAGATATATAATGGTAGACCGGGACTGGCAGATATATAATGGTAGACCGGGACTGGCAGATATATAATGGTATACCTGGACTGGCAGATATATAATGGTAGACCGGGACTGGCAGATATATAATGGTATACCTGGACTGACAGATATATAATGGTAGACCGGGACTGGCAGATATATAATGGTAGACCTGGACTGGTGGACATATAATGGTAGACCTGGATTGGTGGACATATAATGGTAGGCATGAACTGGATGACATATAATGGTAGACCTGGACTGGCAGACATATAATGGTAGACCTGGACTAGCAGACATATAATGGTAGACCTGGATTGGTGGACATATAATGGTTTACATGAACTGGATGACATATAATGGTAGACCTGGACTGGCAGACATGTAATGGTAGACCTGGACTGGCAGACATGTAATGGTAGACCTGGACTGGCAGAAATATAATGGTAGACCTGGGCTGGCAGACATATAATGGTAGACCTGGATTGGTGGACATATAGTAGTAGACATGAACTGGATGACATATAATGGTACCTAGACCTGAACTAGCAGACATATAATGGTAGACCTCGATTGGTGGACATATAATGGTAGACATGAACTGGATGACATATAATGGTAGACCTGGACTGGCAGACATATAATGGTAGACCTGGACTGGCAGACATATAATGGTAGACCTGGACTGGCAGAAATATAATGGTAGACCTGGGCTGGCAGACATATAATGGTAGACCTGGACTGGTGGACATATAATGGTAGACCTGAACTGGACGACATATAATGGTAGACCAGAACTGGCAGATATATAATGGTAGACCTGGACTGGCAGACATAATGGTAGACCTGGGCTAGCTGGCAGACATATAATGGTAGACCTGGACTGGCAGACATAATGGTAGACCTGGGCTAGCTGGCAGACATATAATGGTAGACCTGGACTGGCAGACATATAATGGTATACCTTATTACCAGTCCAGACATACACCCGTAAATTCCCAGACGGTGAAAACATTGTGACCATAATGGTACATGTACCATAGCAGTACTGGAGTGGACACACAACCACTCTGGTATTGCCACGGTACCGTTACAGTGACGACAAAGTCACCAGTCTGGCACCATACCGCTCCGATACACAATGTTTTCACCGGCGAACTTCGGTGTGTAGTGGTATAACTAGACTTATACTAGCAGACATATGATATGTAGATTAGGTATCTGAAATCCAGGCATCTCCAGTTTATTTTAGGCCGTTGTCAGTTGATAGGTTGTTTCGCATGACCCGCCCGCATCAATATTTTGGAGATCAATAATGCCGCATGTATTTTAATTATCAGTAATTATTGGCCGTAAAAAAATAAGTAATCAAAACCATGAAAACGAATGAGCTGACCGTGCCGTCAACCGCGGAGGCGATCAAAATCCGCCATTTTGGTTCACATTCTTGGGGGAAGCCCGCTCTTTTAAAACGAGGCGAAGTCGTTATCCCGGCATGCATCTCTAGCGGGGATTCCCACGTGTCGAGCACGTTGCAGTAAAGTTAGAACTCCGGCAGTTTAGACGGTTGTGTACCCAAGTCATCATGGTTTTGGTTAATGGATCAGTTGTTTCCTCATCAACCAGTCGGTACATCGTGCCTAATTTAACCATCCATTTCTCTGATGAAACGCTTTTGAGCGAAGTGGTCGAGCGCTTCACGTCTTCAGTCCCCACAACAACAACTACAACACATGCTGTCGACGTGCACGTCAAAATTCTCGTACAGCTTAAGGACGACGGACATACAAAATTCGTTGCCTTGGACAGAGAATCCCTATCTTCAGTCAGTGTAAAAGAAATAAAATTAGATTTCAATAAGAGGGGAGTCCTGATGTTGAAAATTCAGGTAATAAGTTATGTAAGATATCTTTTATAGTAGTGACATTGAAGTAAGAGTTGTTTCCCTTGATTTTTTTTTCACACAATGTGTGTGCATTTAAGTTTTACTATAATCTACCATAATTATTTACAGAATGTTTTAATTAAATTAAAGTAAACTTAAAATGTCTCTTTAGAGAATAATTACACACATTGTCCTGTTGATTTACTTTATGGAACAGGCTAATGGGAGATTATTTTGATTTGATATGGAATGAGTCCATGGTAGAAAATTTACCTTCAATAATTAATAATTAATAATTATAGCATCTAGCATGTATGTTTTGACAGGAGAAGGTCATGCTAAACAACCAATCAAGTGACAACATTGGCCTTAATTTGTCTTGAAATGTTCCAATCTGTTTTGATTAAATCATTAAGCTCATTTGTGGGCTTCAGCATTCCTTGAATAAATATTTGGATGATCAAACTGTAATGCAAATATGTGGTCAGATTAAATATTTGCCGATAAAATAATCAAATTTTAAATTCTCGTTTTGGCATACACTACATGTATCTGAAACCTATCCTGCAGAATTTCAAGAGAGAAGCGGGAGGGGACCGTAGCTGTATGGTACCAGAACACCCCCCCTTTCCTATCATCTCAAAATAAATACACATCCTGTTGCCACATACCAGTATGTATGGTAGAGTATTGGTATGATTGGTATGGTTTATTTATTTCCTGTACGGTAGAATGTATATGACCAGAGAAGAACTATCCTTGACATGTGGGAGACCATATGTAGGGAGGCTGGACTTATTAGTACATGCATTGTGGCATTGTAAGATCTAATTTAATACACTCATGATATTTAGGATCGTGGAGTCTTGTTTCCTGTTGGCATGAACCAAGTGACGTCTGTTGGTTAATATTAGGATATTTTAGTTCTCTATTCTTGTGCCGGCATGCTTCTGTGAAAAATAGGAATTTGATGATGAATCTGATGAAGTTATCTCCCCTTTAATCTCAACAATATATTAATTGTCATCCACTATAATTTACAGGGCCTTTTATAACTTTTTGTTCAAACTTCTTAAAGGTTTGTATAAAGTTGGATTTTTTTTTGTTCCGGTATGTTTATGTACAAAGGTGTATTTGTGTACAGTATGATGTCATCCAGATGAAGTAATATTATGACTGTATATCCTGGATGTACATGTATTTATGTCACTGTCATACAGTCGGGTACAGGTATGGTGTAAACTGTTATGACATGTCTGTCCGAGCAGAGCAGATAATCAACACCTTCACAACCTATTGTGTATCTGTAGTGTATATCTCCAGTCAAACTGTGGGGTGAGGAGACTGTTGTTATCATCAGATCTGTAGGTGCACTTTCTTAGTACTCATTCACTTACCTGTATACATAATTAAGTTTTGTTTTACATTTGGTACATTTTTACACACAGCCTGAGCCACAGGTGGGCTATTGAGATTTGTACAGTTCAAATGTTTGTTATTTGTGATATGGTATATATCACCTTAATACATGTGTAGCGGCTCGTTAAGCCACCTTATCCTGTACTGACATCTGTTACCTGTACTGACATTGTTAATGTCAATATCTCTGTTTAATCTGGTCTAGGTATATGTACCTGTATATTATTGTATAAATCTTGTGAACAGACCTGTGGAACAACCAAACGTCATATACTGAACATGACCCACCTAGTCAATGGTAAACAACCATAAGGTAGGAAGTAGACCTAGCTGTCTATATTATTCATGTTGATAAGTAAATTAATTTTATTGATGTAAGCTTACATGTTCAAGATATTGTACATTCTACAGTTTATATCATGACTGTACATGTAGAAAGCTCAACATGTACTTGCAAGATCACAATTAACATTTAAGTACTCAATTCATTGCAAACCAAAACCAGCTTGTATTAATGTATTATAGCCTAGTTGTTTTAGTAACTTGTACATGTACTTAAAAATGTAAAGTAAATGAGAAAACAAGATGAGATGTTTGATGCTATTAGCTTGTATTGTGTAATTATATAGCTGAAAGTTTGCAGTCTGACATTGCCCTTTCCTACATGTATATGGGGGTTCGTATATGGTATTGTCATGACGGTATGGATCAAAGACTTTTCTGTGGATATGTTTTCATGTACCAGTGTAATTTGTCTGTAGATAAAGCCGTGTCAGCTTTTCAACATGATGCGTGACTGTAAAAGATGAGTGTAAATTCCATTATATACATCAGCAAATTTTATCAAACTCTGATCAAAAAAACAGCTTGTGCTATCAACCTATACCCGGCCACCTCAGGGGATAGTGCACAATTAATTGAAGAAAACTCCTCAGGGCATTTGATTGAACAATACACATATGTACTTGTAGATGGATACATGTATGTGGACATATCTGGTATTTATGTTGTTGTGACTCCACTGATACATTTAACATTCTTTATCACTTTAAACCTTAAGGTTTCGATGAATTACCTGGCAAACATCAACTTTCTGCAAGACTTAATTAGATCCCAGGTAAAATCTAGCTTAAAGTTGAACTTTGATAAATGTTCCATGTATTTGCATACTGATGCATTATCCCAGACTTTACACATGAGTGAAGCTGGAATAATCTTGCACATGTAACGGTACATTAATTCTGCATTTAGCACCAATCTGTCATTTCCACCTGTACACCTGGCTGGATTTAGACACTGTTTACATATGTTTACAGGTTTAGATAGGATCAACATTTATAATCCAGGGGATGTGGCTCTCATCTCTCAGTGTAGTGTAACCTGTAAACCCAGGCTGTGACTGAGATCTACAGTCAGTATTATAGTGAGCAGTACATGCAGTAGCTTGGTCTCCATAATCCTCTTATGTAAGTAAGTAATTGGAAACTTTGTTCAGTTGTCTTATCTGGTACTTTTGGATTATTTCCTTTTCCATAAGTCTGGTTGGTCATTGGAATTCCTGTCGTTCAGCTGTTAAAACTTCTTTATTTTGCCTGAGGTAAGGTAACTAGGATTGCCATTGTTGAAGGTTAGAGATTGTTGTGACAAGGTGAATACCTTACATCTGTACTTGAAGTCCTGTAATGAACTATGGAAATTGTTGAATTGTATAAAGTTGCTTAAAGAATACAGTGGGTGTGTGAAATTTTTTATACCACACTTAATCTCTTTAGTTTTTTGTTAAATTTCTTCTCTTTTTTTTGTCCACCACACTTGTGATATTCTGGAATGTTAGATGATAAGTATGTATATATATGATAGGTGGGGATCAGCTGGATGAAGCTAAAGGCAGGTATGTGGGAATATCTTCTCAATTATCACATCTCATTCTTTCCATGTATTATCTTTGTAGTTCTCATTTAGCCCCAAGTACTTCACTTTATATTATTTTTACACATTTTTCTGCGGTCTACACAGGTCTACATGTATATATTGGCCTTTTTAAAATCTTTTCCTTTGTCAATAAGTATCATAAAAGTTTGCAATATAGTACATATAATATCTGAACAATACTCAAGAAGGCATCATAAATTTTCTGACTTCAAAGTGATATGTTTTAATTGAGATATACTATATGTTTTAATTGATATACTATATATTTTAAGAATGATGTATAAATATTTTTGAGATCTGGCGTCAGCCAGAGGCTCTTTAAAGTGCTGTAGGGAAATGGACAAAAGTGCAAACCGACTCACGGGATAGCCTTACGCTGCATGAAAGTAGTTCCACAGAGATGAGTTTTGGGGATCCTCAGTGGTTGAAAGGCTTTTGTATGTCTATATTTAGTCACTAATAGTCACTTGGCATATATTTGATCCCTTATCTGCATTAAATATTACTCTGTTCATTATTTTTCCACAAAATATGAGATTAATACGCTCTAAAGTATGGCAGACTGGTATCGTCACTTTACCAAAGCTTGGACTCTGCTGAGAAAATTATACAGTTTAGCTGGTTAGGTGTATATGTGAGAGATGCTCTACCATAGCAGCCAACCTGGCCACCATTGTCTCATTATCACCTTTGCAGGCCACTGTTTGCTTTTCTCACAAGAGCAAGCTGTAACATATCTTATAATCTTTTCCTATCTTGTACTCCACCAGTCAACCTGTGGGATATCCAGAAAGTGTAATACATGTCTTGTCTTATCCTAACTTGTGACATAACCATCATCAACCTTGATGTCCAGCCCTTCTCACTCATAACACTAAATCAATCTCTATTTACCCCTAGGTATAATCTCTCTTATTTACCCCTAGGTACATGTATGTTCTGTACAAACTGACCTTAATCCCCTAGACTTCATTCCACTGGCCCCTTTTTCCATCGAATTCTCAACAGGTCAGTTTGCAGTTTCAACGCAACACCAACAATACCATGTTAAAGAAGGTATCATATTGCTTTCTTTATGCTGGTTAAATTAACATGGTGGTCATGGTGTTCATCTGGAATCCCGAACTGACGTATTGAAGGAATTATGTATCAAGATAAAGAGCAAAATTCAGCTATTTTGGCTGAGTCAACGTTGGATGAGCACCTACTGTAGTGTCTAATTGGACGGAAATTAATAGGGTAACACATGGTTAGCGTAACGTGTGCAACTTCCCTCATTATCGGACTACCTTTCATTGTTTCCACAGATCAATTTCACATAAACTACGATAAGAGTAACTCCGAAAATGGAAGTCATTGTGAAATAATATTCTATATTTCGGAATCCATTTTCGGAGTTATTTTTATCCTAGGACTGCCTTTCTTTGGTATGTTCAACTTCATTATGTTGGTACCTTTTAAGGAGGGCCGTTCTCGCCATAAATCCAAACGTTTAATAAATTTAAACGTTTAACTTGCACCAACCAATCAGATGTCATGAATTGACATTTGGAAGACCTTACCTGTCCAAAAGCAAACGTTTGCTGTTGTAACGTCCAATACTTTAGACGTTTCCTGTCAAAAGGCAAACGTTTCCAGTAGTAATATTCAAGACTTTTAAACGTTTCCGGTTTAAGGGAAATCGTTACCGGTTGTGATCGTCCAGTCAGATTTTTTTATTGCTGCCGCGTATGTTCAAACCTCAACATCAACACGTGTCCACTGGCAAAACGTTTCCGCTATGTAGTCTGTTTGAACCAATCAAAATAACCCTTACAAATATTCGCGCATATTGTATTCCTCATGCCCACCGTGCATCATGTCCTGCGCAAATTGTCCCGGTGCCAAAGATATTCTCTAAAACCTAATTTGTAAGAACGGTTTTCATTGGTTAAAATACACTACATACCGGAAACGTTTGCCAGTGGAGATTTGCACGTGTTGGTG
The DNA here is from genome assembly GCA_036873755.1 of Hanleya hanleyi. NCBI lineage: Eukaryota > Metazoa > Mollusca > Polyplacophora > Lepidopleurida > Hanleyidae > Hanleya > Hanleya hanleyi. The sequence continues at coordinate 184,906 of JAVTVY010040643.1, read as the reverse complement.
TAGATGTTGGAATACACGCGGCCCAAATAAAAAATCTGATTGGACGATCACAACCGGAAACGTTATCCTTTTAACCGGAAAGACCGAATTTTTCTTTTGACAGGAAACGTCGCGAATTTACAACTGGAATTTACAATTGGAAACATTTGCTTTTTAACAGGAAAATGTCAGTTCATACCATCTGATTGGTTGGTTCAAGTTTAAACGTTTAAACATGTTAAAGCTTCACAATTTTTAAATGTTTAAGAAGTTAAAACGTTTAAAGGATGCGTTTATGGCACGAACAGCCCTTCATATACCTTTAACACAGGATGTCACTTGTGATTGCATTTTAGCCACATACATTCGTGCCTGGTGCCACCTGTGCCTAACTTGAAATTAAATATATAATTTTGCGTTTATTTCATTACATACTTATCCCTCAATAACCCAGCTACCAGATCTCATTAAAGCCCATAGGCTCTAGTTCAGATTTTTAGCTTTGTGAGCATTTCGAGATGATTTAGTGAATCTGATTGAGTGAGAGTTTAGTACAATGAAGGTAAATAAATGAGAGCTGATCCGTCTAAATGTATGAAACACGTACACTTCTATCTAGGTTACTCTGTTTCTTCTAATTTTTCGAACAGCATTTTTAGACTTAGAAGCAGAAAAACATCTTTATGACAACTGAGGCTAATTACTGTGGCATGGATATGTTATTTCTTCCAAGAACTGAAAAGATAACTAGTAAAATTGGTAGAATGTTAACAGAATTTCTCTCAGCAGGTGCCCGGAGTTGAGTTTTGCGATCTGAATGTTCTGTGTAGTCGATTCTTCTGTGTTTTATATATCATTTACATGGCCATGTTCGGTCAAAGGGGTATTGTCATCAGCAGCATCTGTCAGTCTGTCTATCCATTTTCGATGTGGACATGAGTCACAATATCTGTTGAATTAAGGACTATAGCCAAGCTCTCCAAATTCAGACAACAGATGCAGCTGGTAATGACTGACCTTGACCTATTTTTGTACATGTGTAGAGGTCCAATTCCATGTTAACTTTTGAATGGGTACTTTTAGCATGATAGTTTTTTGAGGATTAAAGCTAGCTTGAATTTATACCACCTGTAGAGGCATCTGATTGTAGTTCATAACTTCATTAAAGTTGACTGACCTTACCCTATTTTCTCAAGGTCAAATAAAATGTTACGTCATTTCAATGCTGTTAGGAAATGAAGGATTACAGCTATCCTTCCAAATCCACACTACAGTTGCACATGCTTATTGATCAGAATTTAATTTGAGATGAATGACCTTGACATATTTTCCAAGGTCACATATATGGTAATGTTGGTAGTACAGTATCTCACATGGCTTTAGGGCTAGCCTTTCTCGATTTACACCACAGATTTAATTCATTCTGCTTCTTGATCCCAACCATATTGAACTTTATTGACCTTGACTTATTTTCTAAAGTCAAAGTTTTGATATGCAACTTGAACCACTTAGCGTATACAATGTAGAAGATGATCGATCTTAACCTATTTTTCAAATTCATTCAATGCTGTTATCACAATATTGATTGCAATATTATTGATAGCATTCCCAAATTTGACTGTTTAATTATAACCTGATCAAGGATGAGAGAGTTTGACTTACTCTCCTCACAGTACCTGTGAGGTAAAATAGGTTTAATTATAAAATGAATTCCAGCTAGTCCTTCCATAAAATACACCACACTTGAATCTGACGATCGACCAGATCCCTTAAAGATACTAAGTGAGTTTGGCTCAGTTCTCAGGGTTTTGCGGTACACCTATATCAATAACTAGATTATCACCAAACTTCACAAATTAAGCAATACATGAATCTGAATTCTAACGGCTGAAGAATTTTGGGCACATTGGGCCACATTTATTTGTGTAGTTGATGGGTCAATATTTGGTCTTTTTATCATGTTGTGTGTACCTACAAAATTGAAACAAGCCGTGTACTAACTATATGCATATTTCTTAAGTTACCGTTGTGTTCTAGCATGTTTATGAACTTTCTTGAAGTATATCTATATACCTTATTTCATTGTTTTACTCTGATGGCCAGTTTGACATATTTACATTGTGAATTCATGTTTTCTGGTTGGATCTGGGTAATGTTCAAACACGTATACACACAAATAGAAAAACCACATTCATGTAAAACTGAAATCCTTTTTGCATATTTCTGTCCATTCTAAACAATTGTGGTTACCAATCCCAACATCTTGACACCACATTGAAATATTTCTCGGTTACCGGTATATTTGTTTTCTCACTTTTTCACAATTTCCACTCTCAAAAAGTTAATAGATTTATGGATGTACTTGTGGGAGTGGACCTAGAACGTTAGCTCTTACATTCTAATATCCAACCTTTTCCCACACTACCACACGAGAGCTGTAAATATATCACCAATGCAGTGACCAACTTATGCAGAGTGCAATGCATAAGTGTGCAGGGTGGTTGACACATAGTCTCTGGCTTGGTTAACTATCACCTTGAACAGCCCTGTTAATGCAGTATGGTGACATATTTCGGTGAAGGATGTAGATATTTAATAAGTGTACAAGTGGCTATGTAAATGTTAGACTTTGTGTCCAGGTCTGACTCATACTGGGAACAAGATGTACACCATAGAATATATACTGGTCCATTAAGGGCTCTTTTACCTGTCCGTCGTTTCACAGTTCACTGACTCCCTGATGTTCTTACGTACCAGTTTCAACATTACTTATTCCTGTGCTGAAATATTCAACTGTTATTCTACCTCGACCTGTTTACTGGACATATCATACTTGTGCCACAGGTCGCTAGCAGTGTATACTCTACCTACGCTTGATCAGTTGTATACGTATGCACTTGCGGAGAAATTAGTGCAGAGCTTTTAGCTTACATCGCTGAATTTGAAGAGTTGACGGGCATAGACATTCGAGTACTCCCACTGAAGGTAAATTGAATGTTAACTTCATGTACATTTTAACACCTGAGTAGACTTTCAGAAGAATTTCTCTCCAGTTTTCCAGCTGTTTCCTAGTCTGTATACATTGTATATGTACAGTATGATTCAATATGTTCATGTCAGTGTTTCATTTAAATATTCAATACAAAATCATTTTGACATGCCCAGATTCCAGTATAACATACCATTACTTATAACTTGCTATATAGCTGAAATATTGCTAGACACAGTGTTCTCAATAGCTGTGAATTGGGATCCTGTATATTTGCGTTACCATCAAAGTTTATTCAGGAGCACTCCTGTATGTATGTACCTGCATGTTAAACTTGTTTTTTTCCACCAATCAATTATACGACTTAATCGCTGCAATGTTAAAAGGTATGCGATGATATATGTTTTTTTCCGGATGCTGTATGCTTCCATTTTGAGATCAAATAATCAGAGACGGTGTGGAGGTCGCGATCAAGCTCGATGTACCTACTTGAATGAATTACGTAGCTGTCTGTATAAAAACTTAAACCTGTCTATTTATAAGTGTTTGATCTTGGCTTCATGACAGACTCTTATCACTCACTCTGATTAGTGACTCGTTAAAAGAGATCCAATCTTTAATCAAATTATTTCTCTCATAGTAATGAGAAAAAATAAATAAACTGCTGCTAAATTATTTTCAATACCAATACATCAAATATTGCATATCAGAATGTGTGTGATCGTGCCAAAACATATTGAAGGTTAAAAGGCAGTTGAATAGGGTTTTTTTCTCAGGGAAATAATTTATAACCAGTGCCTGCATGGCTGCTTTGTGCCTCTATCGAGCTTTGTTTCATAGAAGAAATGAAGATTAAAAGTCGGCACTGATCATCAGGCTTGAATTAACATGATCAATGTTAAACATTATTGTCTCACCTGATAACAATTTAACTAAATTTGTACAGTATTCCTGTCAATAACAGTTTGATTGACGATGTAGTTAAGTACAGGTACATACAGTTGTTAGGGACTCTTGTGTGAATATTCTTGTAATTTATCCAGAATAATGCATGTGATTGTAGAGAGCACCAAACAGTTTGGGGTTACGGTAGACATGCTGTTATTATTATTTCCCAGGCCCCAGCTTCAATATTGCCATTATTAGTTAGAAAGTTTCTCACTGTTTAGAATAATGGGTCTTTCTCTATTACCATGATTAACATAATAACACAGGCATGCCAGTAATTAGGAAAAGTGGAAAATAAATACTGTGATGTATTTGTGTAGCTTGAAATTTATTTAGTTGTTGCCAAATTATGGGGGTCCAGCCAGTGGTCAAAGGCATGATTCGTTTTGTTTATTTTTCCCATATGCTTCCCACGGGATCAAAATCAATTTTGAACAAATGTACAGTTGTATTGTGATTTACAGTAAAGTTCATATAGCTTTTATGTTCATATCATGAATATTTGTGTATGCTGTACATACACTTCTGTTATTGTGTGCTTACACATATGTACATGTATATAAACTGCCTCCCCCAACTCATCTCCCTCCCCCCCCCCACCCCTCCCCCACTAGAGCCTCACTTTTGATAACGGTCAATCTGGATCAATACTCTGTTTCATTGATCTGAACATTTGTCTACGTGTGGGGAAAATGTAAAACCAATATAACATATCATGTCAGTCTATATAGAGTCCTTAGTTAGCGATCTCTAACTGTGCTGGGGAAATGAACAGCACCTGTTCACAAAAGATCAAGTAAATATTGTAGATTCGCTATAGGTAGGTAGTACTCTAGTCAGGTTTCTGTACCATTACTCTGGCTCCTGGGAGCTTCGTTAGGAGCGTGTGTAACTAATTAATAGACAGGTGGGTATGCGAGGTACGGTGATGGGAGATGTAACACTGATGTGAAATGCATGGTGGACACTAGATGACCGTGCAGGTGTTGAAGAGACTTCAAATCTTAGTCAAGGTATCTCATGCAGGAACTAGTATAGTAGTCAGGAGTTTAGTATTTAATTAACCACGTCCATGTTGCTATGGTAACTGGGGACAAGAAAGCTTCATTAACACAGTACAGCTTTGAATGGGCAGATGAGAAATGTTGTGGGTTATTAATTAGGCACATGCATGCGATACATCTATGGAAACCTTGTTTACAGGAAGTGGTTGCAAAGTTTCTTATTAACAGAGTTATTATGCAACGTTGAACACCATGAACAGTATAAATGATGTGGAAATATGCATATGCTGTACTGTAGCTGTAAGGACTTGTTTGCTAAATCATCAAGCGACCAGTCACCTGTGAATCAATTGATGATGTCGCTAATTCTTACACAGATGTGACAGATAATATTTAATGCCCCAATTACATGTATTTCAGTACAAGTTTGATTTACCTTTATCGTTCTTATATCTACTTTCAGGTGTAGAGTCGATGTCTGATTCACGGAGGAGATAAATCAACTGCAGGCAGCGAAAGAGACAATCAAAGATGGCGATGTCTAAGATTAAAGGTTTACAGATGTGGTGTAAGAGGACGTTGGAGGGATACCGCGATGTGAATATTGTGGATATGACTAAGTCCTGGAGAAGTGGCCTTGCATTTTGTGCAATGATACACAAATTCCGTCCAGATCTCATGTAAGTTTATATAATTTTAAGGTTAGGGGAAACTTGGAATAATTGGCTTCTTGAAGACCCTGATCAAGTTTATCTCATGGTTTAATTTGAAAAATCCATTGATACCGGTACAGTTTTTGAGACAGATAAGGCTCATTAAACTTAGTAGTTTGTTTATCATCTCCACCCACCCGTTTTTTGTCTCTTCCCTGAAGATCTGTTTTATTTATTATTTTTGATCTGTAGTGTCTAATATTACAGATATTTATTTATTCTGCAAGCAGTTCACCCGTTAGCTTGTTTCAACATATATTTCGTATATAGAATACCTTGTGCCCAACTAAAATTAGAAATAAGCAATGAATATGGAATACACCCACCCAACGTTCTGGCAAGCAGGTGATAATAAACAAACTATTCAGTTTAATCAGCCTAATGGATAAGAAATTTGCTTATTGCAAACAAAAATAATTGAACCCAGAAACTTTATTTTGCATTGACAAATTTGTATCTTTCACATGAAAAACCAGTGTCTGATGTTATCGAAATGGTCCTAAAATGAAAGATTTCTTTTGTATACTCTTTTTGAAACAAAAGGAAAAAAACATGGCATTTTAAATGTATTTGAGTTATATTTGTTGTACACATCTACATCAATGTTTCTCATGCTCCCACGATCAATAAAAATAGCACAAGAACAAACAACAACAAAAAAGTAGATTTAAGTGATGCGCCATCATGCGACACTTGTAGACTTGAGAAAATGTTGATCAAAGTGAGATTTGGAGGACTAATCCATTAACCATGCTAAACAATATATAAACCAGGCCAAGGACAAATCTGGTATTTCTGGACATAAAAATTAACATACCACAAAGAAAACATCCGATCAATTAAGGCAACAAATCAATTAATACCTCTCAGAGAAATAATAGGTTATTGTTAAAGAGTTACAGAGAATTGGATGAAACCTGATCTTTGTTTTGCAGATTAAAGTCCTGATAGATTCCCATACTGCTCATGTGACAGTTGAACAATTATGTTACATCTAAACTGACATGTTGCTTCACTTTTTATTGATTCATTGTTTTCTCCACTGACCAGTTGGACATATAATAAAATAAAACTGTGACCATCATGCAGGGGCAGATACAGACCATTACTTACTGATTCAATAAGCTGAGGTATATATGTATATTTGTATGTTCTTGGGAAGGTTAAACTCCTGGAAGAACTACACCCTCGTCTTCTGAGAGAACCAGCAATCTGATGCCATGCATTACTGTGTCAAAATTAGTTCCTGAACTTTGTTGATTTGCTCATCTTTGTTGCAAGTTATTGCACTAAAGACTCCTGGAAAATTAAAATTATTGACCTGAAAAGTCCTGGAATATTTCGCTGCTGTAAATATATGAACCCTGACATTTACTCCAGGCACTGATCTCCTTGTTGACCCGAGCCTTATCTCAGCCAGCTGTGTATTTTTTTATGAATTATTCCACTGCATATCTACCAGTACTCTATAGCAACTGTACAGGAAACTATGTGTGGAAATGAATAGAACTCTCGCATGTCTGAAGGGGAAATTGTTCATATTTTCACCCAAACATGTTAAAAGGGTCAATGTGGTCGGCATATTTTTTTCACCTATTTGGTTCATGCCAACAAGTTTTTTTCACGAATCAATTGTTCAGGGAGTGAAAATTAAGAAATAAAAATTGCTAATATTTTGAGAAAAGAAGTCAGGATTTTTTTTTCTGGTTATTTCACATGTACATTTAAATTGTTTTGAAAACCAAGAAAGAAAGGAAAAAAAATAGCGATATTCTCATGAGATATTTACAGTAACGGATAACCCGACAGGCTGTTTGGATTTATTTATACAGACCAGTTCAATAAACCTGATAAATAACAGTAAACCTGACAGACAGTTTGGTTTTATTATAGACCAGTTACTAAATAACAGTAAACCTGACAGACAGTTTGGTTTTATTATAGACCAGCTACTAAATAACAGTAAACGTGACAAGACAGTTTGGATTTATTGTAGACCAGTTACTAAATAATGGTTAACCTGACAGACTGTTTGGGTTTATTACATATCAGTTAATGAATAAATGATGTTTTGTAGAAACTACATGTACATGTATTGTAATGAGTAAACTGCTGTAGTTTCTGGGTTCACTGGGCACTGTTTATTTGATGAATTAGGGATTAGGTTGATAGAACAGTCTTATATTCCTTTGTAAATAAAAATCAATTTTGTTCTCTGTCCTTCATATCTTTAATTATGATTATGTGAATTTAACGCCAGGGGTCGAAATTTACACCTGTCTACCTGTCCCTGACAGGTAATTTTTGAAAGAGACAGGTAGAGAAATAAAGTACCTGTATCCAGTGACAGGTAGACAATTTTTTTTTCTTGTGTTCAAAATATATATTTGACAAAATTCATTCAAAACGGCTTCTAATTAGTGCATGGAAACAAGGTGTCATTAATTTATTGGTAGGTTGGAACATGTAGCTTTGTCATTAATCTTGAATTACATATACTTGACAATTTCATTGATCGCATGTTCATGCAATTCTTAAAGGTGACAGGTAAACTTTTTGGCCACCTGTCTCATGTAACAAGTGAATTATTTTGAATATTTCGACCCCTGAAGGCTCTTTGTATTGGTCAGTCTCAATTCAACATCCAAAATCCCAAGTTGTTATTGGCTAATTACTAATACTTTCATCTACACAGTCAAATTTCAATTTGAACTATAGTGAATTGTGGGATAAGTTGACAGTTGAGGAGATGTAGAGATGTATGAATCATAGCACCACTTTAGAACTGTCCACCTTAATATTGTCAGTTTGATGCCTCATCCCATCTGTATTTCACTCCCCTCCCTCCTGGCGGCACATGGCACAAGTTTCCTATTGTTTTCTGGCGAGTCCAGTCGTGACTCCGTCTAATGACATGGATGGGGTGCATGTGTATCTGGGGCACTGTGTGACTGGGTCATAACAACTCTTGCACACCCAGTACTGTTATTGTTAATGTTAGTCAAATTAGTTATAAATAATTATTGATGTTACATAGCTTTTTTTGGTTAAAATTACTCTATATTTTGTGACATGAACTTGATAAATTGATCAAAGATTAGACCAAATGGCTCCCATTTTCTGCAGATTTGAGAAAAAAAATATTGTTATGTGACAGCAGCCTTAATTGATACTTGCCCATCCCCATATAAAAACATTGAAGATGGAGTGGTCTTAGTATCAAACTGGATAAAGATAAAACAGATGGACACTCGATCACCTTGTTTAGAGAAGTACTGTACATTATATACCATAAGATCATGATGAATTAAACCAGAAAAACTTTTTAATGTGAAACTGGCATTGAGAAACATTCCTTGCTTTGACTGAACTTGGTCCTTCCAGGACGTTATGCAGATCATTGAAAACCAATGAAGGACAACATCTTACTGGGGAATCAATGTAGAACACAGGAAACAAAACTTGGCAATTCTGGAACACTAGACAGATCATTGTCTAGAACGCCAGACAGACGATTGTCTGGAACACTAGACAGACCATTGTTTGGAACACTAGACGGACCATTGTCTGGAACACTAGACAGATCATGTCTGGAACACTAGACGGTCCATTGTCTGGAACACTTGTCTGAAACACTAGACAGACCATTGCCTGGAAGACTAGATGGATCAGTGTCTGGAACACTAGATGGACCATTGTCTGGAACACTAGATGGACCATTGTCTGGAACACTAGACAGACCATTGTCTGGAATACTAGATGGACCCTTGTCTGGAACACTAAACGGACCATTGTCTGGAACACTAGACGGACCATTGTCTGGAATACTAGATGGACCCTTGTCTGGAACACTAGACAGCCCATTGTCTGGAACACTAGACAGACCATTGTCTGGAACACTAGACATACCATTGTCATGATTGTCAAAGGACAGTAAAACTAGATCATTCTAGGAACAAAGACAAACTAGAGCATCCTTGAAACAGAGCCAAACTAGATCATCCCATGAGTGAAACCGAACTAGATCATCCAAGGAATGAAACCAAACTAGATCATCCTCGGAACAGAGCCAAACTGGATCATCCTAGGAATGAAGCCAAACTAGATTATCCTCAGAACAGAGCCAAACTAGATCATCCTAGGAATGAAGCCAAACTAGATCATCCTAGGAATGAAGCCAAACTAGATCATCCGTGGAACAAAGCCATAATAGATCATCCTAGGAACGAAGCCAAACTAGATCATCCTAGGAGAGAAACCAAACTAGATCATCATAGCAACGAAGCCAAACTAGATCGTCCTAGGTATGAAGGCAAACTAGATCTTCATAGAAACGAAGCCAACTAGATCATCCCAGGGATGAAGCCAAACTGGATCATCCTAGGAATTAGGTCAAACTAGATCATCTGAGGAACTAAGCCAAACTAGATCAAACTAAGAGCAAAGCCAAACTAGATTGATTCATCCTGGGAACGAAGTCAAACTAGATCATTTTTAGCTTACTAGGGATCAATCTAGATTGAACTTAATCGATCTGTAAGGTGTGTAGCTAGATCATCCCAGGTGATAAATGAAGCTAAAACTTCTCAATGAACTCCTACATGTAGAACATTCATTCAAATGGTGTTGGTAAAGGACTAGTTCTAGTATGGGAACTTAAATCATTCTGTAGGTTGTGAATTCAATCGTAGACTATCATCTTGGGCAAATCAAGTAGATTACTCAAACTATATTATTCTAGCAACCAGACTTTAGAATTAAACTATGAAAACAGAGATACAAATATGATCATCTAGAACCAGAGATCATCCTGTACTTTTCAATAGGTCACGAAATTAAATAATATTTTTGCTCATGAAATCCGGATTTAAAAAAACTAAAGTCAGCAGTTCTCCTCATACAGCATACAAAAGAACTCAGCAGCATAACAGTTAATTGAAGTAAACTGTATGTAGCATCTGCCACAAGTGGAATCAAACTATAATGTAGACCCACCTGATTATATAATTAGTACTCCTGGCTTACAGAACTGCTCCGGATCACAACAGGGGAGCATCTGGTGGGACTAAATTATAGTTAATAGGTTATATATAGTTATGCCCCCCCTCTAACTAGAGGGGGGCATAGAGCGATCGCTTTGTCCGTCCGTCCGTCTATCCGTCCGAATTTCTTGTCCGCGCAATATCTCGGTTAATATTTGATGGACAGGATTGAAACTCGCATGGAATGTGGCCAGTGCCTCGTAGTTGTGCAGCGTAGAGTTTTTTCCGAGTTCCGGTATAATTTTCAAGAGTTATGGCCCTTTTTCTGCAATCTCTGTGAATGGGACTTGTCCGGGCTGGATCTTGGTTAATATTGTATGGACAATTATGAAATTTGCATGATATGTGGTCAGTGCCCCACGGTTGTGCAGCGTAAAGTTTCTCCGCGTTTCGCATATATTTTCAAGAGTTATGGCCCTTTTTTCTTCAAAACTTTGTGAATTGGGACTTGTCCGGGCTGGATCTCGGTTAATATTGTATGGACAATTATGAAATTTGCAATGTGGAAATTGGTTAGTGCCCTATAGTTGTGCAGCGTGAAGTTTCTCCGCATTTCGCGTATATTTTCAATAGTTGTGGCCCTTTTTCTTCAAATCTTTGTGAATTGGGACTTGTCCGGGCTGTATCTCGGGTAATATTGTATGGACAATTATGAAATTTGCAGCATATGTGGTCAGTGCCCTGTAGTTGTGCAGCGTGAAGTTTCTCCACATTTCGCATATATTTTCAAGAGTTATGGCCCTTTTTTCATCAAATCTTTGTGAATTGGGACTTGTCCGGGCTGGATCTCTGTTAATATTGTATGGACAAGTATAAAATTTGCATGATATGTGATCAGTGACCCATAGGTGTGCAGCGTGAAGTTTCTCTGCTTTCGGTTGTATTTTCAAGAGTTATGGCCCTTTGTTTGAGCAATTGAGCAATCTCTGATTGCTTCCTTCCTGTGTTATAGTTGACAAAGCTGGTATGACTAGATAATATATACTTATATATTAACTACATATTTTATTTGATTAAGCTGGCATGTTGACTAGGTAATATATATCTAGATAATCCTCATATGTTAATTATGCATTTTAATCTCATTAACTTTAGAACGAGGAAATAATTGTGTTCTGTATGAGATGTATGTTGTGTATTGTTGTTTTCAGAGATTATGACTCACTGGACAAGGAGAATGTGTATGAAAACAACAAATTGGTGAGTATGATCATTATATGTACAAGTACATGTATGTCCATTACTGGTACAGGGTTGGGGGAAGATTTTCAAAAGTGACCTGGGTATGGTGGAGCGGGGGGTGGGGGAACACACCAGTAAATTCTCAACTATTCTCTGCCTTCACATTAAAGAAGGCCAAACTAGGGGATCCAGGGCCATAATAGTTTTTCATTTACAATTGAGCATATATTTTTCATGTGCTTGTATGTTGAGCATCAATGGTTAATGCTTTTCATGCATTTTCAGTATATACTCTTTTCATACGCTGAAATTCTGTGGGAAAGTTGCACATATATTAGCTGCAGGCAAATAAATAAACAAGTATCTATAAATCAGTCAAAATATTCACATGAATTCACAAGCTTCAACTCGGCGGGGATTACCTCAATTCCTAAAAAGTGATAACTATACCTTGTTCACGTATATAAGTACAGGTAAGATGGATGGAATGAATGAGATGGATTATGACCTAATATCTATTATCTGGTCCTGCACCAATAACAGCCCTTCATTTACCTGTCTTACCATGGTTACCTGGGTTTTGGCTGCAGGGTAAAGTCCTCCATACTTACCATTCATCTCATTGCCGTGTTGTCAGACGTGAACATGAAAAATCCATTTCTCACGATATTTGGGGTTATACAATACAAGTTTTGTCAAAGCAGCAATATTGAGGTATATTTTGTCGCATGGCTTCTTCACTTAATCACTCCTGTATCTGTACATGTACCAGTGAGTTTATAGCCTGTGGCTATGTATTACCTTTCTAATGTCTATCAGGTGAAAAATAAAACTCATTTCTGATTTAATTAAAAATCTATGTACATCATCAAATGTTTATGGTACATTTATTTCGGATAAAATATCAGTACCATGTATATCAATAAAGGTATAATTCAACGTTTTACAACAAATACTCGAGGAAAATTTGTTGCATATTATTGTCAGAACCACCTGGCCTTCCAAGTTCGAATTTATGAGAATGATTAGAAAACACTCTCACTCTGCATTAATTACTCATTGTAATAAAAACTGAGAGTAGCAAAATTTGGTATTGTTTAAGGTATTTGAAGTAACGTTTGTCACACCTCTTCACCTAATTGTTTTAAGGTGGCCGGTATTGTTATTGAGCTGACGTTGTGACATGTCTACTAGTCTGACTGTAGTTATATGTGAATCATGCTGAGTTCCATCATGCTAGCAAAAGGTCACTGTTAAACATCAGTCACAGTCAAGATTGACTTTGTGGAATAAAACAATGTTGGGTATTCAAAAGCAATCAAATTTCATGGAAAATGACTGAACATACAGTAAATGATGATGGATATATTCTATTGAACTGTGTGAAAGTTCTCTCAGATCAACATACTTGCAATGCATGAATGGTGAATCCTGATATGCTGGGATACCACTGGTTCTCACACCCCAGTGATTCCAGGCACTGGCAGTCTGTTTTACTTTGGATACTTCCTATCCTATAATTAATATATTGGGGAAGTTTTGTCCTTGGTAAACTGACAAAATTGATCATACTTAAAGATCAGGAGTAAGGTGCTTACATTCATACATATTTGACATTTTAAGCAATTGAGCATAGTTAATGTGGGATGGTAAAGCATGTACCTCCCCACAGATGTACCTCACTATGTATTCAGCACAGGAAAAATCCTGTAACAAGTACTACCCGAAGTGACCCAAACTGTCAGTGCCTGGAATCATTGGGGCGTGAAAACCAGCAGTATTCTAGTATATCAGCACTACCCGAAGTGACCCAAACTGTCATTGCCTGGTATCATTGGCGTGTGAAAACCAGCAGTATTCCAGTATATCAGTACTACCCGAAGTGACCCAAACTGTCATTGCCTGGAATCATTGGGGCGTGAAAACCAGTAGTATTCCGGTATATGAGTACTACCCAAAGTGACCCAAACTGTTATTGCCTGGAATCATTGGGGTGTGAAAACCAGCAGTATTCCAGTATATCAGTTCTACCCGAAGTGACCCAAACTGTCAATGCCTGGAATCATTGGGGCGTGAAAACCAGCAGTATTCCAGTTTATCAGTACTACCCGAAGTGACCCAAACTGTCATTGCCTGGAATCATTGGAATGTGAAAACCAGCAGTATATCAGTACTACCCGAAGTGACCCAAACTGTCATTGCCTGGAATCACTGTGGCGTGAAAACCAGCAGTATTCCAGTTTATCAGTACTACCCGAAGTGACCCAAACTGTTATTGCCTGGAATCATTGGGGCGTGAAAACCAGCAGTATTCCAGTGTATCAGAACTTGCTGTTAGAGCTGATTGTTTGGAGTTGAGTAAGGTCTGGTTAGGTATTATAGCCTCAGACAAACCTCAGACTGAGATTCCTGGTCAATAGGGGCTATCATCTGTGTAGCCCTTAGCCTATCACTAATCCCCCATCAACGGGAGAAATTAACATGGCTGTGTGGTCGTGGGGCGGCGTGGGGTCGCCGAGTGTCGGAAGGATAGCAGAAATTTGTGGGTAATACGCAGGTGCTCTATACAGATCATTGGTGTGCACAGAGATTTGTGTTAGAACAAATCTGTATTGGTGGCCAAGAATGTAAGAGCTGTCTTCATGGGAGGAAAGCTTTCAGCTCTGTCTGAGAGATCTCACTAACTTAGCTTGTCTTGAAGAAATGTTATCAATGAAATCTTCATTTCACTGGAAGATCAGTGTTTAGGAATGTTTGCATGTTTCTCAACATTTTGGATTGGCTGCAAAATATAATGTACTTATGAGGGGAATTCAATGATGCACATATCGTTACAGGACTGAGGTTTCTATAAAGTCAGTATTAATTGTTTAATGCCGAGATCTATTATATTAGAACAATTTACAAATAATGATTATTATCTGCATAGTTCTATATTCGCATAGCCTCATGGTGCATGTCACATATTCTGAAGACGTCATCATGATGCATGTCACGTACTCCCGAGTCCAATGACGTTATCCTTTAGCATTCGGCTCTAACATCGCCACGTCCTCTACTTCAGAGATTTAAATGGAGTCTGTTTACTGAGGTTGTATTCCTTCAGTACTCAGTAATCTCCCTCATCATATTACACAAATACAGTGTATTGTTTAATTCATTACCATTATGGTTCACCCATGCTGGTAAAAATCCTTAACAATATGATCAGAGTATGAATTTCTGGCAGTCCTGTTAGAACTGGTTCCTGTATACATCATGTTATACAAGATGCACCCATAGATGGTGAACTGTGTGCCACACCATGTTTATATATAGGTATAAGATTGTAGATCAAAAGACAAAAGAATGGTGTTAGAAGTGATATATTGTCAGCTGATCCTAGAATGAGTCACCCATTTCTATCTCTAAATGCCTTAGTTAGACACGGTGTAATAGATAATGAACACCTTGAAATCCTGGTCACACCTGACTTACATCCAGTTCATGATTTTTCCTGTACAGATTTTCTGAACTATTAAGGGGTTTAAGGAAGTGAAGACCTTTTGGACTTTAAAGAATTCACGAGTAAACACGAAGAAATGCAAAAAATGAGAAGAAGAATTTCAGGCATTTCTGGGGTTTACCCGGCTAAAGATGTTTGAAGAGAATAGTCGAGTGTCACAGTAAACGTGAACACAACGTTACCACGTTGTTGTGAAATGTTGAACTTGCATCAGTTATATCAGTTTTGTAATTTATTCGCTAGTTTGTTCAACATTTAGTTGGAGTGTCCGTAACACCTGAGTATATTTGTTGAGAAACTTGTTGAGGCAAAAAATAGAAAAACCCTGCCTGTGTGAAAACGTGTAGAAATTTCTAGGTCGTATGTTGCATTCATTAACTCTTTGAATCCACCTCAACTTTTTAACCTGGATCTTGTCGCGAACTTGTTTTTCCACTCCTGACAATTAGTTGTTAATGACTGGGGTCATTACCAGTGTGTTCTTAACAAGTGTTGGTTCACTTTGCTCAACCTCAAACTTTGCACTGACATACATGTACTCATGTACTCTTTAAAAACCACTTCTTTTCACATACCAACCACTGCACCTTTCTATAGATTCCATCCTAATCAGTGAGATTCAATATTAATGGGCTCTAGCTGTCATGGTCTAATACATTGCTTATGATTGTACTAAATTTGAGGCTTGCACAATATCAACCGGATGTGCTAGTTCTCTCATTTGATTGGTTAGCTGGTCCAAAATCGACAAACAGGAAGTTGCAATCACAGAATCTGATTGGATAGTTGACCTTCAACAAGTCCCCCATTATTTATCATCCAGTGTTATTTACTGTAAAGAGACTTCACTCCCGTACACATGTACCAGGAATAGATCTTGCTTTTCTCTGACCAGGTTGATTTCGAGTTTGCGAATCTGTCTCTTTTTGAAGTGCGCCACAATACAATCACACATTCTTATCTGATTTCCCAACCTGTGCACCAGGGTAGATACAGCTTGTCTGAGCTGCTTCTTGAGATTCCCCACTATCTGAGCAAGAGGAATTAGAAATTAGAAAAACAGTCAATCAGCAAAGACTTTATAACTTTTACACCGGTGTTAAGAACGGCGACATAAGCTTGTGCTCCTTATGTATATCACGAATCTATTAAACATGGTGCTCAGTTTGGCTAATTTCCTACACTGAAACTCATAATTTCTAACCTAGTTGCCTCTATAACGAACCTTTTCATGTCGATCTGTTTAAAGTTACATCGAAAGCAAAAAGTAAATTTATTTAATAGTCCAGCGATGCTTTGGTGCACAGTTGCCATGCAGTGTACTATTATTAAGTGATATAGTACATGTATCTACACAATTCTCTTGCTCAAATACAAAATCAGTAAGGCCGCTGATAATTAATGATTTGTTTTCCGTAACTAGCCCTCCTCTATATTTCGGGGGTTAATAATTAAAGTCCATGAGGGATTTACATTTTTGTGAGTAAAACTTGCTCATTTTCTTCATATTTGTATACAATTGGTTTGCAAGTTAATAATTAATAATTATCGTGCTCACCATGTGTATTTTTACAAGCAAGGTTACGAGAAACAAACAATTAATTAACAGTGACCTAAGTTGTTAATAGTAGCCATAGAAGTTGTATAGATATTTTCTGAACGATGATACCGATCCATTGTGATGTATGCTGCATGGGTTATAGAGAAACAACTGAACACATTGCCGTCTTGGAATTAGGATACTGCGCAATGCTTCGTAACACTAACTGACCTGTTCCATTCCAGCAGGAGTTATGTCCCATGGACTGTGCAATAATTTGTAAGGTAGGCACTTTGTATTTTGGTATTTACTTTACATCCATGGTGTTCAATGTTTCCTATAATTTCAGGCATTTGATGTAGCAGAGAAGGATCTGAACATAGCAGCTCTCCTAGAAGCGGCAGACATGGTGGCTATGAAAGTACCAGACAGACTGAGCATAATCACTTATGTGGCACAGTATCATAATTACTTCAAAGATAAACCTGTCTGTGAGTCACAAGAATTACCATTCTAATCTCTATGATTATTTAAAAATGTACATGTATTTTTAAATAATCAACAATCACCTACTTCTGATCTGGGTGAAGAATGACATTACAATTTCATATTTATGTTATATCTGTGATTCTCATTTATCTACATGTTTACATGAATATTTCATTGCAAAAAAATACTATTGCAAAAACATATTATTGAAAAAAAAAAGTACAATTCAGTTTTGATTTCTGTTGTAATCTAACCTGTATCTTGTGTGAATACACCATTCACAAATACATGTACATCCATGTACTGTCTTATATGAAAGTGGGAATCTTTGTTGTGGTTTAAAATCATCAACCCAAGTGTGCTTCAAGTGGTCCAGAGGCAGGAATACACAGTACATACATGTAAGAGGGTTTCACTCTTTGTGACACAGTTGAACCATTCGGATGTGTTTAGGTTAGTTTACCTGACAAAGAAATGTATTCATGTTAACAATGAAGCATTAAAAAGACAATATTGACTCATTTGACAACTGTTTGCCTTTGACAGTGGGTGGTCCAGGCGTTAGCATGGGTGGGAAGACGACTGGCGGTGGTGTAAAACGACATCATGAGGGTAGTGAGCCTTCGTCACGACCTGAAGTGAAGAGATTCACCCCTGCTCAGGAGAACAGACAAGATAAACCAAAGGTATGACTTCTTATTTCAACTGTTATCTTACATACTGTATGGTAAATCCTCTAGTAATTCAATCACAGGAAGTGGAATGTCCTCCTATAAAATCAGGGGTGATCAAATTTATTAGAACTGGGGTCGATTTCATGAAACCTCACTTGACTTGAGTTTTCCAAGGGCGATTTTCCCACTTGACCAAGTGCACTTCAAAAAAATCTCAAGTTGTGTTTCACCAAACGTTTTTGGCCGCACTTGGTCAAGTGATGTTTAAAGTGATCTTTTTGGAACTCTTTTGTGTGATTTGGTAATAAATAGTACCCCGAGAATCAAGTCCGTGCTCAAGATACTTGATGCGCTGGAGCAGATCGGTAGAATTTGAGGTGTCAAATAAATCTGTCTGTGCCATGTTTGGACCTATGAGATGAAGAACAATGCCCCTACATGTATTATGATGCATGGGCAGATGAAAAAAACTTATTTTTCGACACCATCTCCCGTCGTATTGGTCATTTCAAGTACTTTTTATTTCAAGTGCGGTTTTCAAGGGAGGTCATACCACACTTGAACTCAAGTGTGATTTCAGGTTCAAGTGAACTTTCATGAAAAGCAAAAAGTCAAGAGAGATTTTCAAGTGCAATTGAACTTTCAAGTGTGAAAATGGTCTCAAGTGAGGTTTCATGAAATCGACCCCTGGAAGTTGATAATATGGTACAAAATCATGCTGGGCCTGGTTTTAAGTATCATATCTTTAGTAACACCTGTTTGGTAGCATCCTGCTGTGCTGAAGCAGTTAAATGAAATAATGTATGCCAAATCTAAATTTTCTTTGTTTATGATTTCAACCATTCTACTCTGTATACATGTATACACATTTCAAACTATTGATATTGTGACATCGGTGTTGTGGAATTTAATTTCAAAGTGGACGGTCAATTTCAAGGTTTGTTTCGGGACAAACACATGTAGTTCACATTGTATACTCATGACTCCCTATCGTTGGATACAGTGTTATCTCTGTGATTTCAGGAAAAGCCCAAACACCAGAGAATAGCGTCCATGGGCGATACGTGTCAGATCTGTGGTAATAAGGTCTACCTGCTGGAGCGACACATTGAACAGAGCAAACTCTACCACAGATCTTGCTTCCGTCACAGTGACCTCTCGCCAACCAGCAAAGTTTACGCCAGACCCTCAGCACTATTCGGGAAGGATGATAAACACAAGGAGGGTCCTGTTAATGGCATGGCACAGTTGGGTAAAGGGTTTGCAGCACCAAAATCAGAACCCGAGAGATCCAAGTCACCAGTCGGGGATCGTAATGCTAAAACAAGTCTCAATTTCAATGGTACTGATAAAGACGTCGATACAGGATCAACGTTTAGTGGTCATATAGGACAAAAGTCTCGTTTATGTTCAACTGTGGTAGGTACTAATAATTCAGAAAAAGAACAAAATGGACATACAGATACTGTGCAGAATGGCCCTGTTTCATGGCGCGATAGGAATAAGTTGAGTTCTGTTCCAGAGAAATCTAATGACGAAAGCAATAAAAGAACAGACTGGAGAAGTAAACAATTAGAACACAAACCATTCTCTGATAATAAAGACAGCGTTTCTGAAGTGAAGGATGCATGGCCTCCAGCTTCTAAAGATAGTTCATCAAAGAATGACAAGAGAGCTCCCAAAGTGGAAGCAACTCCTGTACCTAAACCCAGACAGTCTGTGTTGAAGGATGACATTACAGTTAGTAAAACCTATGTTGATAGGACTAAGAGAAAGGAAGAAAAAATGGATGTGGATGAAATTATTGGTAGACCTAGTCTCTCTGATACCAAACACACTGAATCTCGGTTCGGAAAGAAGGAATCCTCAACTCCAAAATCTGAGCCCCGGAAATTACCTTTAGTTCTGCAGATGGTTGAACAGAATGAGAAATCAAGTGAGCATTCTAGTAAGTCTGAAGAACGAAAGGAAAAAGTGGTGGTGAAGGAGACCTCAGATCCAAAACCCAAACCCAGACATTTCTTGAAGAAAAATGAGAAAAAACTTCATGGAAGCAAAGAGAAACTGAATAAGACTGAGAAACTGAGTGGAAGTACTGAAAGACTGGATAAAAGTGAGAAAAAAATTAATGCAAGTAGACCTACTGAAAGACTGAACAAAGATGAGAAAAAACTGACCAGAAGTACGGAAAGACTGAACAAAATTGACAAAACGGTATTTGGTAGTAATGAAAAATTAAACAAGACCAAAAAAAGTACAGAAAAGATGGATAAAACAGCAGGAGAAAAGTTAAGGGATGCAAAAGTTAAGTTACAGCACAAAAGTCAAGATAGTGGTACAAAAACGGATGTTATTTCAAGAACTGAAAAATCTGAACCGTGTGTGCGTCCGAGGACACCACCTCGCCCATCAGTATCTTCATCATCAGATGAGGTCACTCCTCCCCCGTTACCAAGGACAACACCACCTACCCTGGGAGCAGGACTGAGTC
Source organism: Hanleya hanleyi (assembly GCA_036873755.1). Classification (NCBI taxonomy): domain Eukaryota; kingdom Metazoa; phylum Mollusca; class Polyplacophora; order Lepidopleurida; family Hanleyidae; genus Hanleya; species Hanleya hanleyi. Next base: position 164,350 of record JAVTVY010040643.1, on the reverse strand, counting down.
CGACGTCTCCCCCATCTCTACCAAAGCGTATCGGTCAATCTGTCCCACCCATCCCAAGTGCCAGTGTCCCCTCTGGACCCCCCAAACCACGCCGCTCCAATTTTGTCAACCAGCCCACAGATCTACGCAAGTCTGAACCTATGGAGGTCGATGACGTCGTGGCTAAAGCGAGCAAGTGGAGTCCTGGAGAAGAACCTGTGGCTGTTATGGTTCATCCTGGCCAACAGAAAAACGACCCGTCAGAACAGGCCGTCCTCGGTGGGCTACTGAAGAGTTTGGCAAATGTCCGGCAACGGCAGCCAGAAACAACAATAAATCATGAGCAGATTACTGAAACAAAGACAAGGATTGTCTCCCCTCCAAAGTCTAGAAACCACCAAACACACGCACCAGAATTTTCACTGAAAACGAAAGACGATGGAGCTCGAGTTCCTAATAGTACTATGAGAAATGTTCACATTGAGATTAAATCCTCTGATGATCCTGGGAGTTCCAAAGTTTCTGGTCAGTCTCATGTACCTAAACATAAAACAGAAAGTAAGGTGACGAAGACAAGTGAAGTTATCGTTGATACTACTCCTATCCCGGCATGGCAAAAAGAAATGGCAAAGAGAAAAGCTGATAATGACTCCAAAATCAAACCACGACCTAAGTCCTCAGAATTCCTCCTGGACCCGGAGAAGGGTAGATTTGAAGAGGTCACAATCACTGTTCCACACAGAAACAAGCTACAAAATGGAGATGGGAGCAAGTCATCTGGAAACATTAATGTAGATACAACACCAACTCCATCATGGAAGACCGAGATTACCAGGAGAAAACTGGACAACGCTAAACCAGCTCGTCCCAAATCTGTAGAACTGCTTGGTGATAACCAAGGAAAGTTATCATTAGCGAATCGGGTGAATAACAATTCTTCAGAGTCTAATTCTGAACTCAAACTGAACAAACAAAAACAGACGCATAATGGCAAAATAATTTCTACCACAGAGTCCAATAACAATCCTGAACTAAACAAAACAGACTGGCAGTTAGAGGCACAGAAACGGCAGCAGGCGAGAAAAGGAAATTACGTCGACCCAGAAAAGACCAAACTTGATCTAGATGATAATAACAAAAATGACAATGACAAACCTAATTACTCTGACAAAGCGCCGATTGGCAATGGGAGGTCAGGCGTCCATGAAAATGGTCTCACTAAGAAAGTCATCAGTACCAAAGTGGATGAGAGAGTTCATCCCACACCAATATCCAGACCAGGGTTAGTGAAAATATCGCCTGGTATAGCCTTCAACTTTGATGAGACGAGTAGTTTGGAGAGCAGTACGGAACTCTCTCCGAGAAACGAGAAAAACAAAGGGAGAAAGCTTCCGCCGCCACGGCCCACCTCACCACCTTCCATCAACCGGGGTCAGAAATATCAGAAATGCAATACTCCAACCCGACCAACACCACCCAAATTTGGTGTAAGTTTTCACAGTTTTCGATGTATGTGGCGCGGGGTGGGGCCTTGCAATATAGTAACTATCAAATCACCTTGTACTCAATGGCCACATACATTTTATCCATTAGACCATTTTGATCAAGTCAACTAGGCAACTAACACTCTTAATATGCCCGTCGTGAGATGAGGTTCATTGCGATAGTGAGTTCTGTCGGTCAATCCACCTGTCTGTTGTTAACTTTTGTAAGCTGTATGACATCTCCAGTTGCAGGTCCTAGATTGATGCAAGAATTGGGGTATAACTTATCCATGGGGCAAGGAAGAACCTTGTTCATTTTGAGGTCAAAGGTTAAGGTCATTGCTGCCGAAAATCGGTGATTCATTGATAATTGTTATGTTCATACTATAAGTACCGTACAGTACAGAGATGTGGATTGTGATGGCAAATAAGAAGCCTATTGATTTTTACCCCTCAGCCAGATTTGACCAAAGGGTATTGTCTGCGTAACCACCCATCTGTCTGTCTCTGCCATTTTGCTCGTTAACACTGTTTCTCTTGAAGCATCGGCACGGGTTCGAGCCCAGCTGGTCCATGTGTGAAAGTTTGTCAGTTACTTGCCGAAGGGCGGTGGTTCTCTCCGGGTACTCTGGCTTCCTCCACCAACCAAACTGACTGTCACCATATGAGTGAAACAAACTTGAGTGTGACATTAAGCCAAATTCCCCCCCCCCCCCATGAAGCATTATTGTCAGGCTTTCCAAATGCATGTAACATATGCAACTGGCAATGGGTCAGAAGCCTATTGAAGATGACTGACCTTGATCTATTTTGTCAAGGTCAAATTCTAGTATCAGTGATATCTTCTGAAGGATTACATCTAGGATCTCCTAATTCATACTACGTATGGAACTGGTCATTTACTAGAAACCTATTCAATTTGACTAACATATTTTATCAAGGTCAAATCTGGTTGTTGCAATATCTCGAGGGATCCTGGCTTGGCTCTCCAAACTACACTACAGTACATATGCATCTGGTGATTGACAAGAAGCCTGTTTAAGTTGTCCGACCTTGTCCTATTTTATGAAGGTCAAATTTATATAATTCGATAAATTTAAAAGGGTTATAGCTAGGCTTTCCAGATTCATACAACATACGTGACTGGTGATGGGCTAGAAGCATATGCAAGTTAATTGATCAACTGTGACTTTTTCCTGGCCAAATTATAATTCTGTATAATGATATCTTTTGTAGGATTCTAGGAATTCTTATTAAGGATGTCCGCTGGTGGTAAATCAAAGTAATTAACTTTTTGAATAATGAGTGTTGTTGCATTCATAATTGTGTAATATGAGGAAAAACAAAGAAAAAAATATAGGTTTGTGTGCATTTTTTAGCCATAGGCAATGTTTAGTGGACTGACCCATGCTCAATTTGATAACCCAGAAAGCATAGGGAATAGCCCTAGTTTTGAAGCATATTCATGAAAAATTCATATAAATAGTATTTAACTTTTTCTTATATTCTAACTGTTTGCAGATAATCACAATGTCTATCAAAATTTAGCAAATTGGATAGATGTTGGTGTGCAAAATTCTCGGCTAGAAGGCTTTTAAAGGAAATCCCCATCTCTTAACCTAGGGAATGGAGATAACCCAATAGAAACATGAGCAGTGTGACTAACGTCACAGGACCTACGAAGTAGAGTAGGCGTTAGGACTTGGAACGCGAACTGAACTCTTGGAAATCCCCGCCCCCAGTTAGAATCCTGCCTATATTAAGATGGGCACCGCCCAAGTCAGAATCGCCAGTGATTTTCATCAAAAATCACCAGAAATTTTCATCAAAAGTAGGTCAGCTCAAGACTTGTTGGTAACAATCTCCTAATGCGCCTTCATTCCAAAAATAAATAACGATCGCCGATTTAATTTCACAATTTGTTAACTAAAGGAAACAGATTGAATAATAAAAAAGTTCAGTAGATTTCAAGCTTTACGTGTGAAAATATATCGATCTCTTTAATGGTTTTCAGTGCCCTTGTCCAGGATCAAAACAACTTTTTGAATCGCATTATTTTCCCAACAATACAACAAATTTTTATATATAGTACTATAGTAGAAATGTAGCATTTATGTAGTTTACGGTAATTCAACTCCAGACCAACACCGTCTCTGCACAAGATAATGATTTCATGCCATTCTCCTGAGCATAACCGGTACAAAGACGAATAAATAGCGTCTACTTACTTTATCTAGTTAAATTCTACCCGAAGAAAATAAATTAAGACCCTTTAAACATGCCATCATGGCTTTGTTTCACCCTCAGTAAACTTTTATCGTTGTTACTCACGCAGACTAATCTGAAGGATGATGCCATATCTTTCTTCTGCTGTGTCATTTAATTGGTTGATGTAGTAAATTTCACCACCAGTGCGTAACTGTAACTTGACCTGAATTTGACGCCTGATGTTGTCTGTGAGGAAATGTTTCAAGGATGTGAAATAGGATACACGTTAAAGTCCACAGTTTTCATATATCTAGATAACAATATACTGAATTGTGTGTAGGCTGGCAAGTTGGTAATAGCAGTGTAGAAAAAGGCACTAACAAATGATGGAAAATTAGCATTTCCTATTTCATTATCCCATCACCTTTTGTACTGTGTTATATATACAGTGAAACATACAGCCAAGGGTTCCCGACGGGCATGACAGTGCACTCGCTGAGCTATCAATAAATAATAAAAAAAATAATTATAAATCAAATTTTCAGCAGAATTCGATCAGCTCAGAACTTGTTGGTAACAATGCCCTAATGCACGTTCGTGCCAAAAATCAAGGTTCTAATGTCAATGGTTCTCCTTATTTTGCCGACGAAAGGACTCGGATGGACTGACTGACTGACTCACTCACTCATTACCGGACAATTTGCGATCTGTAGCCTACTTCGTAGGAAAACAGGCAAAATGGCTGCCAAAGTCAAAAACCACCAGCGGGCATCCTTAAGAACATATGTAATTGGTGATGGATCATTTTATTAAGATGACCGTGACCAATTATTTTCTAGTTTAAATTCAATTTTTATGATATTTTACAATATTTTTACAAAATTTTATGAAGAATCATGTCTAGGCTCTCAAACTTTGTCTCGCTTAAGTTTTGATTACTGCAGTCAGCGGTGTGCGTGGCCATATATTGAAGCCTGTAATGCTAGGTTGAAGCCCTAACCCTGGCTGTGACTTCCTTCTGTAGTGTCAGTTCCCTATTGGCTGATCATGGTCACTTATAGGGCATTTACAATATATTCACATGACATTTAATACGAAATATGCCATCACTATTATGACTTTAGAGGAAAAGAAAGCAGTTTGGTAAGGGGAGATAATTCATTTCAGTTGCGATATTTATACCACTAACCAGTTGTGGCATAATACTAAGTCTGCATGTCATCACCACACCCCAACACTGTTTTCTGGGATGTAGTGATATATGATATTTTGAAACTAATAATTGTAATCAATGTTATCATGTCTATACAGGCGAGTCCAGGTAAACTGTCAGCGTTAGAGATCCAGCGACAACTCATGGACATTGACAGTAAACTGACCGACCTTGAGCTCAAGGGGAGACGACTGGAAGATTCCATCAGAAATGGTAATTTTCATATCCATATTACAACTCCATTACGGGTTAATTAGATATGATATAAGTATTGTTCACGTATTCTGAAGTTACACTGCCCAGTGGAAGTGGGAAAATAATCCATATCCATTGTTACAATACATGTAGTTGGGAAATGTTGGTATCATATTGGTAACAGAAAGCTCCACACCAATATTGACTGATATTACAAAACATTGTTACAGATATCGATAAAATTAGTACTTAGTATCAAATTAGTTTTTATGTCTCCCTTCCCCTGTGGCCTCTTGTGGCTTAGTCTTAGACCCTGTGTGTACATATGTTGTGATTAGCGTGCCTAAAGTACTTCATATGGGGAAATGCAGTATGACCATCAAATGTACAAGATATTTGGAGGTCTTCATGATTGGTAAAGCTATTACTGGATTGCAGGTTTATTTATTACTCTAATTCATTCAAGTCATCTTTTAAAAAATTCTTTGAATCGAAGAGAAAGCTGCACCATTACTTGTAACGGCTCTTCTGCTGCATGCTAATAAATCACCTCTGTTCTCATTTGCACTTTAATACAAAATCTTTTTAAATCATAATCATCAGGCAAATTTGCTTCCGGCTTGTTTCACTATTTGGCTTACTTTAATATGCATATTACCAGTGTATGCAATTTACTTATTTTTTTCAAAGCAGAGTGAATTGTAATTGGAACAATGATTAACAATACATGTTAGCTTATCATATTCCATATTTCAGGAGTCCGTCTTTGTTGTGTTCATCGCATAGAAACATCAATGAAAGCAATGCTGCTGTGTGCATGCATCCACTGCTCATAGCCAGACAATAACGTTGTACTACTTCAAAATTCTAGGTTTCTCTGCAATATGTCATTATCCAGTCCTAGACTATTTCTGTCATTTAGAGTGATTCTATAATTTATGCCATTTCTATTAAACGTTTCTATAGTGATTCTATGTATGTAGTAAATGCCATGTCTATTGACTAATCATCTTCCTATACTCTAGGCCGTTACTATAGTTGACACCTTTTCTGTAGTCCACTCCACTCCTTTTAGTCTAGTTCTGTATATATTTTTCATTAGTTTTGGTTTCCAAAAATATCCATAAAATTATACATTATGACTTTTGTCAGGAAAAAGTTAGAGACTGATGCTCACACCAAATTGTTGACAACTTATTGGAAATCATTTCAAATTACTTGTATTTAATTTCAAATTGGCTCTTTATTGTAAATGCAGGTGATTTTAAATTATTGGTATTTTAATCTAAACTGGCTCTTTATTGACAGTGTGGAATCCAAAAAGCTTCATTCCAGCACTTTCCCAATTCTGTTAGGTGGGTAGGAGTCTCTAAATTCAGATTCTCCAACATAGACTAAAATATTATTCTTAATAAACAAAGCAAATAAACAGGATCTTTGCTGGAGCTTTGCATCTATACGTGTGGATTTTGTTCTAGGCTGCCAACATGGCCCAAGGAGAAAATCTCAGGGTAACTAAGTTTGCCGGTGATGGTGTCTTACGGTTATTTTATCATATATATTTTGCTAATATGGGCAGGAACTTGGCTATTACTGTCCTGTATCACCACCAAGCATATACACTGGCTGTGCTGGTTGCTTACCTTTACATAGTCCTGCTAGTAGGGAATTGAGATTTAAGATATTCGTTCAGGGACCAGAGCTGTCAATATAGATACCAAAAGCTGTGTGCATGCTCTTGGACCCATTTGGAGCAAATAACATGCTGCAGGTGACAGCGTTAATGCTCAATAAACTGACCACGCTATATTATTAATGGTAAACCCTCTACTGATTCTGTAATGCATACATAATGGTATAAATATGCTGTTGTGACAAGGTGCATACTGTCCAAACTGTAAGAGAGAATATGAGATAGTCCAGATTATTCAGTTACTCGCCATCACCTGCAGAGTTAAGGTGATAGTCTATGTCAGCCTTCACAACGGTCGGCCATTTTGTCATCTTCTTCTTCTTTCCAAACCTCCCTAGTTGATTCCTCTGACAACACACTTAATATTCCTGCATGCTACATTTATAGCTACTAAGTTTTAAACAGATTTTTTTTTTTCACCTCCAAATTTTCCTGGCATCTGTGATTCACATAGATCTCTTCACTTAACTCTGGGCACCTCATATTTCTAACCATTTCAGATTCAGTGACATCATCCAGGAAGGACCTTCAGCTCTTACTGGGGTAACTGGTGCTTGCTTATTCTCAGTTGCATAGCGAGAGGGTTTATATTTATTTTTGTACGTGTATATTTATTTCCTGATATGCTCACATCGCCTACATGTATCTGTGTCATATGTTGTCTTTTGTTTCTATGTTGTTTTTTCAGGCATGGTTATATCTTATGGTTTGGGAGTGTATTGATGTCTGCTCACACTTTTTATATATTTATTTGTATATATATATTCGTTTGCATCCTCTGTTTGCTTATAATTTTTGTAGCCCTGTGCATCCAATCCCATTTCATTCCTAGCTTCATGGCATAATCACGGGTCTGCCTCTCCCTGTTCCCTGTCCCTATGATACAGTATAGTATTTTGTATGTTCACGTTAAGGGTTAGTGTATCTTGAGATCTCTATGATTCTGGCATCCCAAGGTGATGGTTGGTTAACATTTTAGACAGTACTGTATTGTGATTGGTTGGTTTTTGGTCACCTGATTGTATTAGATCACACACTGAGCATGGTGACAATTTGCATTGTGGGACAATCACCGGAACTAGAAATAGGATCAAGTCTCTTGAAATCTGTGATCTAACACTGTGCACTGAATGGGTAATGTTTAGCACTGTGTTAACAGGAAACCGTATTGCATTGTGGGGGAAATCAGGTTGGTTTAATAACACAATAAATACATGTACCTGCATATATAATTTCAAATCGGTAATTTTAAAGCAATATGGAGTACATTTATTCGCATTCGTAGTATAGTCTGATCTTAAAATTTTAGTTCTTAATGTAATATTTTGAAAGCTGTTTGAATCACTGTTAAAACACAATTCCCTATATTTGTTTACCAAAATCAACACCAAATATATAAGCTGTTGTACTGTGTAACCAACCTTAATTATCCACTTATCCTCATCTCACATGATTTTGATACTGCAATGATGTACAGATATAACAATTGTTACCCCGGTTACTTTACCATTACCGGTACTGAAATAATAATTTCTAGATGAAATTTTTTTTACCCAATTTCATGAACATGCCGACATTCTCAGGTTCTTTCCTCGGAATAAACTGATCAGGATCACAGTTGAAATGTTGAAATTGGTGGGGAGATTTCAAATTTACATTTGAACTTCTTCCATAGTTTTAATGTTAGAGAACAGATCCATGAACTATAACCAGGTCTGGACATGTGCCTCACTAGACCACCACCAGTCTGACAATATCCTGCTGCACATGGCTACATATTAGGTTATTTGTGACGTTAATGTTATTGATAAATTAAACTGTGGGTTTATAAAGTATGTGTGCCATTCCAGCACAAGAAGATGAAGAAGATGAACTGATGATCGACTGGTTCTTACTGGTCAGCCAAAAGAATGAACTTGTTCGCCAAGAGGCTGATCTAATCTATGCGTAAGTTATTGGGACTTCATTTTGTTGTAACATGCTGTCCATGGAGCTCCTATATGTAACATGGTATTGCATGAACCCGCAGTTCTCACGTATACATTTATGAGAAAACAATCATGAGAAAACACAAGACTTAAATAGCTGGGGTTTTTTAAGAACATTTCTAAAAAACTGTAGTTTGCTGTAGTTTGTGATAATCTGCAGAGCTTGCAAGCTCCATGATTTACCTGAACTGTCAGGTGTACATTCCAAATAGCATACTAAGTGTTATTACTTCAATAAATGGATTTCAAAGCTTTTGGGAATCTTGATATATGTCAAAATTTCATCTGGGGAGATAACTGTGTGTATCTGAAGTGGTAATCACACCAGGGGAGATAACTAATGGAGCCGCATCACATCAGGGGAGATAAATAAGTAGATATGATGTTTGACCATGCCAATCTTCCACTAAATTTCCGCTTGGGATCTTAAAATACATGTAATTGCTTGTCTCACTGATGTATGGATGAATGTTCACTTTAAGAGATAATATCAAAGTAATGTGTCATTTGTATTGGAATATGAAAGCTGTATGAAATATATTGAAATAAGGAATGTTTGTTAGCTATCCGAAACTCTCGAGTTATACCTGTTTGTAGTGAATCTACTGATAGGCAGTATGATCTTGCAGTGTTGAAATGAAGAATTTCTGAAGGTTGACCATTTGTGATATGGTTTTATCTCTTGTCTTCACACAGTTCCCGTGAGAATGAGCTAGAGGATGAACAGGAATCAGTGAAGGAAGAGTTGAGACAATTCCTCGACAAACCCAGTAAGTAATGGATCAACAGCGTAACAGGGATTCTCCACCTCCTGTGTTCTAAAAGTCCCATGTGGGTCAAAGTTCTATCTCCCACCAACATGGCAAACATCCCGGATGTTTCACTTTATGACTCTGTGTACATCATATGCTGATAAAATGTTCTATTCGAAGATTTCAGTCCTATATTATTATGAGAGAATAGCTGTACCTCCAGAAGAGTCCAGAATTCCTGCAGTTAATTAACTCAGGCTTGACTAACAGGAGTTTGCTGTTAAGTGGCTGTTGAATCAGTTCTAAGACATCAATCTGATTTTCAGATAAGACCAAGGCAGACAAGAAGGAGGAGGAGTTTTTACTGGGTAAACTGTTACATATTGTGGACCAGAGAAGTAATATCGTGGACAGTATTGATGACGACAAACACAGGTATGTTCATATATATATATATCGCCATACTATTTAACCCTTTCACCGATTAAACCCGGTGTACGGGGATAACGAGAGTGCCACCCGTACGACCATCCCCGGTAGACCGGGTTAGCTTTAAACCTGTTGGCCATCACGATGGGTACAGCACTTTTATTTTTTTGCATTCGTTTTAACGGAAACCTATCAAACACTGTATACTTCTGGAAAGTCAAAACCTTGATCAATTTGATTCTCGAAATTGTTTGTTTGTTCCGCAAAAGAAATAAAGCAAAATTAGATGTTGAACGAAAAAAATCAGAGCGAAAAATGCGGTTTTTTCCACATACCGTGTGACAGGCCTCTCGGCAGCAAGCCCCAGAAATGAAAAAAATCATCGAAAACCTCATCCTAACTCCTGTATTTTTGATGTTACGCGACTGGTAAAGCGTGGTGAATATTCCCCAGACGATTAAAACTGCCAACGACAACCGGCAAAGTTTATTTCCATATTTTTACGAGTCTTGATCCACAAAGTTTGACAACCAACTTTCTATTTCGCCCAAGATGGTTGCCGCCTTTGGACGACGAGCCAATCGGTATGCGTAATTTCGCCCACGTGACCTCCATCCGCCAACAGATGAGAGGCGCGTACACAGTGGCTGGAAAAATGGAATTACATCATTTTCAATCCAATCGTATCCTCCGTTTTATTTTTGCCATCCGCCCCAGGTTATGTCATGTACAGAAAGGGGAAAGCCCACGCTTTTCAATGAGAGGTCAAACATTGCAAATGGCCGAGTACAACTCGAGATAAACACTGTCAAATGCGATCGAAAAAAGACGATTTCTCCGTTGAATTTTGACGTTTTCAAGTCGAGAAAGCCGAGGAAAGCGCATTCTCTTGAAGTAAAACCTAATTTTGTATGCTATTTTATTTATTTTGCTATAAAACTGGAGCAAATAACACCGGAGTGTTAAATTGTGGAGACGGGGTCCCTATGTTTTTCTACAAATCTCAGACGCAAACACGTTTTCTAACATTCCAAAGACAACATATACAAATTTTAACAGTTCTCAGGGAATTGATCGTCAGCAGGTCACTTTTGTCAGGGGAAATAATCGGTGAAAGGGTTAATAAATGTTATACAAATACAGTAAATCACTATTGCTGCCCTAATACTACATCTGAATGGAAGACAGTCAAGACTTCCGTTCGCTACCCATGCATTCATTGTTGTGAGCATTATATTAAATGGCTTTTTCCCAATTTCCAATTTTTGGAGTGTATTTAAAATGAATACATAGGAATGTCCCAGAAATTGTGCAGGGCTGAAGATCGGGAGCAACATTTTTTCAGGTTGCTGGGAGTTCACTGGACTTGCATTGCTGAAAAAGATTCTGTTCTCTAGTATTACCCACCCCAAGATGGGAAAAGTATTTAACATGTCCAGTAACCTAACAGGATACTGTCCATGATAATCTTGTAACCTGCATGTATCAAGAGGTTACTTGAGGTTATTTTCAGTCGTGTTTCGGGTAATGTTATGATGGTAACAGAAAGAGAATTTAACCCTAGTGAATCCTGCATTGTCCTATAGTGAACCCTAAATTGTCCTATAGTATTCCTACATTGACCTACAGTAAATCCTAAATTGTCCTGCAATAAATCCTGCATTGTCATACAGTGAAACCTACATTGTCCTACAATAAATCCTAAATTGTCCTACAGTAAATCCTACATTGTCCTACAGTATACCCTACATTGTCCTACAGTATACCCTACATTGTCCTACAATAAACCCTACATTGTTCTACAGTAAATCATACATTGCCCTACAGCCCACCCATGTGGTTCCCGGGTGTGAAAAGGAATAGGACCCAACGTCATGATATGACTAAAATATAGTTGAAAGCGACGTTAAATCATATTCACTCACTCACTCATTGCCCTACAGTACATGTAAATCCTACATTGTCCTACAGTAAATCCTACATTGTTCTACAGTAAATCCTACATTGTCCTATAGTACATGTAAATCCTACAGTAAATCCTGCCTTGTTCTACAGAATATCCTACATTGTCCTACAGAAAATCCTACATTGTCCTACAGTAAATCTTACATTGCCCTACAGTAAATCTTACATTGTTCTATAGTAAATCCTACATTGTCCTACAGTAAATCTTACATTGCCCTACAGTAAACCTTACATTGTTCTATAGTAAATCCTATATTGTCCTAACTTGAACTAATCATGAAGAATATTTCTGAGTTGATCAACAGAGATAAGGACAATAAGAGTTTGCTGTCATGATAAACTCCTGAAACTACATCAAGTCTATGCTTGTTTTGATAATTCTTATTAAATGTGAAATGTTGTTTTTTCCTGTAATAGATATGAAGAAGAAGACAAGGAGATAGCTAGCGTACTCACAAAGAAAGGTATGTGTCTGCAAAAGCTCTTCCTTTCTTAAATTTTCATTTTATGATTGATAGAAGCCATCCATATTTCCCACAAGTTGAGATCCATATTGTTGGTGTTGTAGACTTTTTATTTTATTGTAGATTTACCAAGTGTATGATCTATTACCTCCCTTTATTTGTACAGGTTTTTGCCCTATTACCCTGATGCCGTGCAATACATAGCTTTCACTATCATGGTAAAAACCAGAAATTGTTACATACATATTTGGTTTTCTACTTTGGGTGTTCGGTGCCAGGACATTGTTTGTTGTTTTGCATTGTTATTTATTGATCTTTATTTATTTATTTATTTATGGCATTATGTTATCGGTTCTCACTAACACAGCTGTACCCAAAAGTAACCCATTCCCATTGCAATCTTTTCCCCAAAAATCAGTTAACCGACGAAGTCAAGAAAGATTCTTGTGAAAAGCCAAAAAGATATTTGACCTGTCAGGTATAAATTCATTATCAGTGTCTCGTCACTAGATAGAACATTCCATGGTTGTTAGTTCTTAACTCTGTGCTCATCAACAAGATGTCTCTGTAACTGACCCTGGTTTGTCCAGACTAACTGTGACTGTCCTATAACCCTTTTCCTGACCCGCCCTCTCAATCTTGGAATCCTTCCATCCTGTATTGTTGATATCTTACTCCCTAATATACAGCACATGTTCAAACTCACTCACTCACACCCTGTATAATTGACAAGCAATGCAACAGTTGGTTATTTGTAGCCGTCATCCACAAATAATTACTACGTCCATGGTGAAACTGTTTATCACCCAAATATGTACAATTATGTAAATAAGAGCCAGTGATATTAGCTAAAGTTATTTTTTTATGGAGAAGTGCTGTTAACAGTCTTCATAAAATGACAGTCGAAAAGAAAACTTGATCTTCCTGTTTTCAAGTACTCTCAACCCTTCTAAATCTCCTCATTTTAGCAAGTAGTCCTAGCCTATACTTGGTGTACATTGTCCTTGTCACAGGCCTCAACTCACTTTACTTGTTAACAAACCAATAAACGAGTTTCCAATCAGTCAAACTATGAGTATTTCCTCCTGGCTAACAGCTCCGCCACTGTCAGGCTTATTACATGTATACTGAAAACCATTGCTAACTCATCAAAATGTTCAATGATGCAACAATTATTATCAATGTATTTTTTGCCCGAAATTCACAGTGGTGCCATCTGGTGTGTATGGGCAAATACTCTGACCTGTTGGAAACTCGAGAATTGTCCATAGCCAATGTTCTAGTTAACATCATCTGTCCAAATGCACTGTCCCCTAATACTAATGATGTCCCTGGTCTGTAGTTACATCCCCCTGTGATGATCTCTCATCTTTGTGCATAGAATCCACCTCCTTCCATCTGACACATTCCATACTTGCTGACCTAGTTCAGCTTCAGTAATCGAGCGTCTCAAGGTTCATACCTGGAAAGTTTCTCATGTCGAGCTTGTGAAATGCAAAGGAATTTTAATACGGAAAGGCGGTTCAGTGCTGTTACATGTACCTCCAGAAAGTCTTGATTGTCTTTCCAGATTTACACTGCATATGCAAATGTTTATTCATAACCTTATCAAGAATGACGGGCCTGGACACAGTAGTACTTTTAGATAAAACAGAACCAATTGTAGTACAATAATAGCTCATGAATAATCATTTCCTGCATTTACACCACACATGAATCTGGTGATTGACCACAACCGCACTGAAGATTATAAGTGGTCTTGTGCTAGTTTTCGATTGGAATTTAAAAGTACACCTGTATCAATAAATGGACAATGACCACACTATTAACCTAATTCAAAACACATTTTCAGCTGGTTTCAGCAAGGAGATAAATATCCATCAGGCACTGCGGTCATAAACTACATATCCAACATAGATTAGTCCCTACTAATGTCATTCAATTGTTTTGATAAATAAATTTGCTTAACACATTTGAGCTCCATGCATGCTGGTAATGGGTGATAACAATCTGCATTAAGTTCACAGATGTTCTTGAGCACAATTTAACTCCTGTCAAATGTTTGATTGTTTAGAAGGGGCTTGGGTAAATGTCCTATCCATGGTTTGTTTGATCCCCACAGGACTGATTCGAGTTGCATTTTAGATCTTCATGCTCTGATATAAATGGTCTACTTAATTGTGTTCGGCTCACATGTTGCATAAGTAGTTGAGTGATTCGTATGAATTTGTAAACCCATTTCCTAATTCTTCATTGATAAATTACGGATTCAAGAAATTATGGATTCATTCAGCCTTGTTCAAGAAATCATAGAAATGCAATGGTTATTAAACAAGATGCTTTTATTTGCATATACAGTACTTCAAATTCAAAATAGTACTTCAAATGCCCATTACAAGCTGTGGTGGCAAGTTGAACAAGTATATCAAGGGTTAATTTGTAACTGAATGTTCCAGGATGAGGGTTAATTTGTAACTGAATGTTCCAGTATGAGGGTTAATTTGTAACTGAATGTTCCAGGATGAGGGTTAATTTGTAACTGAATGTTCCAGGCTGAGGGTTAATTTGTAACTGAATGTTCCAGGATGAGGGTTAATTTGTAACTGAATGTTCCAGGATGAGGGTTAATTTGTAACTGAATGTTCCAGGATGAGGGTTAATTTGTAACTGAATGTTCCAGGATGAGGGTTAATTTGTAACTGACTGTTCCAGGATGAGCTTTCCTAATTCACCTAATTAATATTAATTGGTTCACTAGATTTTTCTATCAGAGCATTATGAGTATGACTATGTGGTATTTGTGCATGTTCCTAAATGCTCATTTTCTTGGATTTGTTGTGCATTTTGGTTTTCATTATTTGACTGAATGCATTTTAGACTACTATTTATATAAAGATATTAACATTTTAAATAATAATAATTAATGTCTGTTAATATCAAATTTAAAATTCTGAACATTTTCTATATTGATACACATTTTTGCTTTTCTCAGAGAATAAGTTTGTTTTGTTTCCCTATATTGACTACTTATTGGAGTAAATTGTCTTCAAAACTGTTTATTTGTTTTATTTGCAGGCTTAACAAGGAGTCAAGAGGACTTGCACTGAAAGAAGATACAGGGTGATGAAGTTTCAACTTAACATCTCCTGAAAGAGCCCTGAATAAATTTACAACTCACTATAGCCCTTGTTCTTGTTCTCAACATCACTTCCTATGAAAACCCATCAGAATGATGTAACGATGTGATTACATGTAACTTAAAAGTGTTAAACCAGAATTGTCCCAGTAAATATTGATTGTTATTCAGTTGTCCTGCAGAGTTGCTGCCCTTTTTAACTGACACATTAACATTGCTTCAAGTTTGTCTTTTTGTCTCATTTTTTTGTGTGTAAGATCTGAAGAGTGAAGGATGTTTCAGTTGATATCTGTTCATGTATTTGATTAGTGCGCTGTCAAACTTAACTTGTCCATTGTCACAGTCTGATTAAAACAAGATCCAACTATAGCTCAGTGTCATTGAGGTCTAATTTTTAATCAAACTGTCATTGTTCAAAAAAATATAGTGAAGATATTCTTTGTGATATGTGTTATTCTGCGTAGAAAGGTGCTTTGTTATTCCTTACCATATTTGAATGTTATGTTATTCTATGCCTAACATGTTTAGTTAGTCTGTGTGTCCAAATGAATGAGATATCTTGTGTCAGAATCAAGGAGATATATTGTGTCCAAATCAATGCTTTATTTTGTGTCCAAATCAATGTGGTATTTTATGTCCAAATGAAGAAGTTGTTCATGTCCAAATCAAAGAGATATCTTGTGTCTATAATGCTCATACAATTATTGACTGTTTGGGGTGATTTGTTGTTCAGTGTTGTCAGAGTTACCGCTTCCTTGTTCAAACAAGTTATTCTGTGTCCAATTTAATTATTCTTTGTCCAAGACATCCACTCATTCTTTACCTGATGTACTGAGTTATTCAGATCTAAGAGTATCATTTACCCGATTAGTCTTTCAAGGAATAATTCAGAAGAAACTGTTAAATACATTCTCTGTCATAATGTTTTTGATAAATCTATCAAATATATAATAATCATATTTGTGATATAGATCAGTCTCCCGTGTTTGTACAATCTGTGAGAGTGTTTGATCACTCTCCTGGACTGTGAGGTGAGTGATATGAAAGTGATAATTTTCTCCATTGCATTGGTAGTTTTGAGGATAGTGACAAAAAGTTCTCCTGGAGAAAAAATTAGCAGATCGACTGATCCAGCAGGGCCGTAGCCAGGATTTACTTAGGGGTGGTTCGCGTTCACTCGAAAAGGGCACATCAGGGGGTTCACTGTATGGGAAAAGGGTTAAATAGGGGGTTCGCTTCAGTGTTTGAAAAGGGCGTTTATATGATGCCCCCCCCCCCCTTGGCTACGGGCCTGTCCACTGTCCAGACTGAGAATGATCAATCTCCTTAAAACTGAGAGAATGATACATGCGAATGTTTATCTCTTGATAATTGTGTGAAATACCGTAATGAGAAAATATGCAGAATAAGAGATAGTGTTTAATGTTTTTGTTTAATATTTTGATGAAATCTAACCTGTCTGACAAATGGATGAGGACAGCTCTATGTGAATGATGGATGTATAAGTCTGCTCTGAATGCACATTTGTCATGTTTGTAAATACCATTTATCATACTCATTATCTAAATGTATGTGCAAACGATCATACGATGATCCTGAATGATCTCTGTGAGTGTTGAGATCATGTGTGTTTTCGCCAGTTGGGGTATTCGACACAATAAGACTGTGCAAAAATTTCAGAACCATTATGAATGTGTCAAATATCATTGGTTGAATCCCTGAGAGTATATCTGAGAATTTCATTGCTTTAATTTGCATCTTAAATCCATTTTGATGACCTGAAATCAAAATTGATTAACTCCAATAAATCTTTATTATTTGAACAATTATTTCAGCCAGACTTAATCATGTGTTTTTCCAATCATTATGCATCAACATTCATTCAAATTATTCTCATCTGTTTGCCTGGGTCTAGTTGAGTGATCATTCAATTCTATTTTAAAACTGATATAAATTCTGAATGGCAATTTACAATATTTGGAGATAAATTTACCTGATAAATTACTATGTTCATATGGTTGTGAATGTGGTAAAATATTCCATTCTATACTTAATTATAACTATTCCATCATAAGGTTGTGTAATATTTGTAACTTTTACAATTGTCTCGTGATCATTTAATACATTATTACAGTTTATTTGAACCCTCTATCTACAATTGTTTATAGCGATGCACAGGAGCTGTAAATAGTCCTTTCCCATATTTAAATAGCATAACGGCTTTGCCAGTTGGAAATACATAATGCCAATACTTGCCAACAAATAATTTACTAGCAGTTCCTGTTCTGTTGAAGGATAGGATTCTATGAAAGAATACCAATTGATTTAGATGATGAATAGTAGGCTTGCACAATATGACCAGAAGATAAACCTGATGTACTAGTTCTGTCAGCTGATTGGTTAACTGGACCAAAATCAGCAAACAGGAAGTGGCAATCACAGAATTTGATTGGATAGTTTGTATTGTGTTCTTTTGAGAAGTTTCAAAGTGAAAATGATGAAAACAAAACTATCTTCGCAGATATGTCGAAGTTCTCTCTTTCTGGGCAACAAATAATATATACGAAATAAAGAAGTTAATTGTAAAAGTAATGATTATGGAAATCTCAATGAGAAAGGGACAGTCTTTGTACTTGAAGTTGCCAGGGTATCACTAGTGGTAGTGTCTAGGATTCTCTAATAAATATACACAGAAAAATTCTATGTAGGCGAGCAGGGTAAATCAAACTGCAGTTAACTGGTTGTCTTTGTTTGAGACTAACCTTTGGAGGATTGTAGTTATATCATGTGCTCCTGTACCAGAAGTTGCGCAAAACTTATTTTTTCCCAGAAAGCCAGTGTTGGATTTTTCAAGCTACAGCTTTACAAACTGGATTATAGACGCAAATTGGAGTGTTAGTTGTTCTTCAAGGTGCTTTTACATGTTTGTTTTCTACAGTATATTTTACTCTCACTTTGTTATATACCTACTGCAATAAACAAATGTTAAACATTTCATAATACATCTCCTTTTATTTCATTATTATTATTTCCTATTTCATCTTTCTGTATCATTAAAATATTTGGAAAATTTTCCAAATGGTGGCAACTAAATTATTTTAAGGTGGTTAAATGGGGCAGTCCAAGTGTTACGAATTACAATTAGGTTACAATGATTCAGACGATCATCTTTCATGCCGATCTGGAAATATCACTTAATTCAGTTAGGATTTTCATGAGGCAGTTCTGATCCGTCTTGCCTCTATCCAATCATTAAGCTAAGACCATTTTTTAGTGACACCACAAGATATGTATAATAAAATAGAGGGTAACTTGGTCCACTGATGCTATTTAAACTGAATCCTATTCTCATGTCTTCATACAGCTTGCTTGCAGAGACAATGATCTTCATCTGGAACTCCTGAATCTTGATATTGGCTTACTAGCAGAATCCGCCTAATAGCTACCATGTGCAAAGCTAAAGAAACATTCAGCATGATTGGCCTTGGTCAACTATGGTAGTTCTTGATATTTCTTGCAGAACATGGCTGTGTCAAAGTATCCCGAACTACAGAGAGAGACAGCTGACGAGTCCCTCTCGGAAACCTATTTCAAAGTAATCTCTCTAAGTCATTCTCATGGCATCAGATTGCATATCTCTTATATACGTTCCACCAGGGATAGAGTATGCTAGTCCCAGGTTCCACCAGGGATAGAGTATGCTAGTCCCAGGTTCCACCAGGGATAGAGTATACTAGTCCTAGGTTCCACCAGGGATAGAGTATGCTAGTCCCAGGTTCCACCAGGGATAGAGTATGCTAGTCCTAGGTTCCACCAGGGATAGAGTACGCTAGTCCCAGGTTCCACCAGGGATAGAGTATGCTAGTCCCAGGTTCCACCAGGGATGAATTATGCTAGCCCCAGGTTCCACCAGGGATGGAATATGCTAGTCCCAGGTTCCACCAGGGATGAAGTATGCTAGTCCCAGGTTCCACCAGGGATGGAGTATGCTAGTCCCAGGTTCCACCAGGGATGGAGTATGCTAGTCCCAGGTTCCACCAGGGATAGAGTATGCTAGTCCCAGGTTCCACCAGGGATAGAGTATGCTAGTCTCACGTTCCACCAGGGATGGAGTATGCTAGTTCCATCAGGGATGGAGTATGCTAGTCCCAGGTTCCACCAGGGATGGAGTATGCTAGTCCCAGGTTCCACCAGGATGGAGTATGTTAATCTCAGGTTCCACCAGGGATGGAGTATGCTAGTCCCAGGTTCCACCAGGGATGGAGTATGTTAGTCCCAGGTTCCACCAGGGATAGATTATGCTAGTCCCAGGTTCCACCAGGGATAGAGTATGCTAGTCCCAGGTTCCACCAGGGATAGAGTATGCTAATCCCAGGTTCCACCAGGGATGGAGTATGCTAGTCCCAGGTTCCACCAGGGATAGAGTATGCTAGTCCCAGGTTCCACCAGGGATGGAGTATGCTAGTCCCAGGTTCCACCAGGGATGGAGTATGTTAGTCCCAGGTTCCACCAGGGATAGATTATGCTAGTCCCAGGTTCCACCAGGGATAGAGTATGCTAGTCCCAGGTTCCACCAGGGATAGAGTATGCTAATCCCAGGTTCCACCAGGGATAGAGTATGCTAGTCCCAGGTTCCACCAGGGATAGAGTATGCTAGTCCCAGGTTCCACCAAGGATAGAGTATGCTAGTCCCAGGTTCCACTAGGGATAGAGTATGCTAGTCCCTGGTTCCACCAGGGATAGAGTATGCTAGTCCCTGGTTCCACCAGGGATAGAGTATGCTAATCCCAGGTTCCACCAGGGATGGAGTATGTTAGTCCCAGGTTCCACCAGGGATAGAGTATGCTAGTCCCAGGTTCCACCAACTTTTGGGCGGTTACAAACTCTGACAATGGGAGAATGCTGTAAGTTACATGTAGCTCGCATGTATTGTTCAGGCATGTTTGATCAATTCGTGTTCAGGTTCAGGGAAATTGATAAATGTTCCTTCCCTTATATGTGTTGTAATTTGATGGACACACCGATGGACTGACCAGTGTGAAGGTTGAGATTGTCCAGCTATCTTCTAACCCAGATAGAACACTTTCTGTCCACATTTGCAACTACTACCCATAAAAGAAAAGCATATGAGACGGGTCACTCACTCCCCAGTACATTATTATCCATCACATCTTTAGATGAATGCATCGATAAAGTAAGAATGGTCACTAAAATAGGTCTGTTTTGGTTCAAATTTGATAAAGATTTCAGGAGGATGAAGCAATTTTGACAGGGAAACACCGCAGGCTGGAAACCATATTTAACTATTTAGTGTTAAAAGTCAATCATAAGGCCTCATAAGGCAACCATGCAAACTCAGATTCTTACTCTTGTGGAGAAGAAATGACTGGTGGCGCCAAATTAAACACAACATAGAAAGGTAGTGGAAAAAGATGCTGGCGTAATGACAAGAAGTCTAATGACCCCATTGGCCAATATTCTGAACATCTAAAAAGATGACAAGAACAAGAAATTATCACTGTGATGATTTGTATCTCAGCTATGCTTTGATTGTATATGAACATCTTGAATGACCACGACCACACAGCCCCTTTTGCACTGTGCCAAAATCACTGTAGATGTACTTGTAGTATCAGCTCATAAACAATCTGAATGGACAATATCTGTAATGTTCAATATAAAGTTAGCGTTCCTGTATCCTACATCTAGCAGATTTATTCTGTGAAAGTTACTGGTATTCGGATTTGAACAGAAAACATAAACAGTACTTCTCAAAAATTGTTCCAACAAATTACACGAACATTTTGTTGATGGATCATGAACTCAACCTATCATTGTAAATTGTGGTTTAGTGGAAATGATAGAACATGGTGGTACATCTGTCAACAATTTATTAACTGTCGGGGATGGAATTTAGTGTCCTGCAGCCCGGTAGGCTCCCGGGGATTGACCTGGGGTGTCGATGTGCACACTCCAGGTCATAGTAAGAATAGGCCTCAGCTTCTCCGAGAGCTTGTCATAAGAGGTGACTGAGGCACCATGGGGTTCCCGGGTGTGAAAGGAATAGGACCCCACTCATGTGGTTTCCGGGTGTGAAAAGGAATAGGAACCAAACGTCGTGGTATGACTGAAATAGTGTTGAAAGCGATGTTAAATCACATTCACTCACTCACCCAGTGTCCTGATAGAGACCATTGGAATTAACCCATGGAACGACGACTGGCCAGTGAATGTTTGTTTCATCACTCATTCCAAGAAAGTAGGCTAAACCGTGAATAGTTATATTATTGCACAATTTATTTCAAAATGTTACATTGCTCTGAACAAATATGGGGATGTTGTAGAGATAGGCTACTGACTCTAATAAATGCTTCGTAATTTCCAAAAACATCACAGATTGGTTATTGGATATGTCTCGTGGCTATTTCCTACACTAACAATATAACTTCTTGTCGTGCATGATAATGTTCATCTTCTGGAATGATCGCTTACACTGCATGACCGTCTTGTCTGTCGTCGGATGAGAAACGGAGTAAGTTATCACTCATTGTTGCGCTTAGGCAACTGTACAGGCTACGAAGAGAAACAAAACAGTTATACAGAAACTGTACGCTGAATAAACGAGTATACCGGTACTCTGAATATACTGTAGCTCATATAAATGTCCACTTCTGAATTGTTATAACCTCTTTCCATTGATTGTTCCATCTACAAACCGTTAGATGCATTCAAACACGTGCCGTATGTCCTTTGATTGGATTAGAACAGGATTTCCTATATTGGAGATGATATTCCAAAAACATGCAAATCGTTTCCATAGGGACCTGATAGCGTAGTTCTCAAGGGAAGAGTGTTCCGTGGTGCAGGTCTATGTTCTGGTTAGATCCATGTTGACAGGACGATTTGTTCAGCGTCTGTTCTGGTCGAGGCCACCATGGATGGTGTAGTGATCGTCCTCCAGCAAAGTAGATCCCTCCATGGACGGACCGTCCGTGATGTCCTTCTCTTCCGTATCCGAGTGGTTCTCTGTACGAACACATTGTTGACAGTCTGGACAGTTGATAACCCCACCATCTGACGCAAACTCTCCCAAACGGGTTAAGTTGTTAGCGACAGGACGCTCGAAATAGTAGCCAGGATAACAACCCTTCACAGATTGCTTAGGTTCAAGATCATTTTTTACATCCCGAGATTCCATGTTATTAGATTGATCGTCCTTAGATTTCCGCCAGCAGCACCTGGAATATTGGTTGGCCCGTAATGCTAGGATGACCGAGATCATCGCCGTTATTTGCACGAACACGACGACGACAAGTTCTATCCTCAAGAGACCAAGGACTGCCTCCAACCGCTCCCTGATCACAGCATCCAATACTATAAAATTGAAAGAAAATGCTTAGAAAATGGGCAAGAACAATCTCATCAGTTAGAAAACCAACCATCGAATATAATCCACCCGATATGGTCAACAAAGTTACCTGCATGATTCTGTGACAACCCTTTTTTGCTCGCCACTGTGTTGTCGTTTTCACGAAGTAATTCTGCAAGAGAAAGAAAAACACGTCATAACGTTATCTTATTGTCCACCCCAGAGGACTTTAACACACCCGTTGAAATTTGTAGTTTTATTGTGAGAACTGTAAAGATGACATATTATTGGAAGCTTATTTCCCTCATTTTCATACCCAAGTCGACTTCGGCGTTCACAATTCGAAGTGTTGAACGGAGAAGTCGACTTGGGGTATATGAAGATGATTTCTCTGAGATTACAGATTCAGATTCGTTTATTGGCGCAAACACAAATCACATTGGTTAAGGCCAGTAACAGTATACATGAACAAGTGTATGATTTTACATGGCTCAACAGAGGCTCGAATTGTTTTCAATTATTTCAAAACTGGTACATGTCAATCTGCCTGCATTACGCGAATATATTGGTTGCGAGAATGGTAGGTATAAAGTTATTCCAATTTAAATGCTTGTGACTTTCACATGCATAAAAAGAAAATCATTTCATACGTTTTCTCTGGGTGGATGGTCGAAATTGACACATTTTCATACATTTAATGAAGTTTTTCAGAAAAGTTGAAGGCGATTCAAGGAGGATTCAATTTCTTTAGCTCACTTGTCTCCCAAGTAATTGCACGAGTATGCCCAGAGTTTGAAATCTAGGTGGACCATCTGTAGTCCAAATGAGCCGTGTGGGGTGTGATACTGAAGCGCTCGTGGGGTAGAGTGAGACGGGTGGACATTCGTGAAGTAGTAGAAAAAGTGCGCTTGAGTGGACGTTTGGGTATAGGTGGACCACTAGTTGTCTAAATGGGTCATGTAGGGCGTCATATTGAAGCGTTCGTTGGGTGGTATCATATTGAAGCCCTTATAGGGTACGTTTTGAGGTAGAGCTGGACCATCCATGGTCAAAATGGACTGACTGGAATGTCATATTGCAGCTCTTATCTGGTAGTCCGACCGGGATGGTTTTCAGTGGAAGGTGTCGTCAAACTGGGCATGCACAGTCGGGTTATAGTAGAACAAGGGCGTTTGGATGGAAATTTTGGGATAGAGGTGGACCATCCGTGGTCCAAATGAGTCGCGGGTGATATCCTGTTGACGCTCTTATAAGGTATAATCAGACTCGGGGTTATACCCGTATGCGCACTCGGGGAGTAGTAGAGGCAGTGCAGATTCCGAGGTGAGTAGGAGCACGTTCGGTGAGATGGAGCCATATTCGGTCTGGTTATTTGGTAGATTTACCTGTGCGTTTGTGGGGGAAGGGGGGGGGGGGGGTAGGTGGTAGTGGTGAAGATAGGAGTTATGGTGGTGGTGGCGTTGCTGAACGCT
Source organism: Hanleya hanleyi (assembly GCA_036873755.1). Lineage (NCBI taxonomy): Eukaryota > Metazoa > Mollusca > Polyplacophora > Lepidopleurida > Hanleyidae > Hanleya > Hanleya hanleyi. The sequence goes on along the minus strand of JAVTVY010040643.1, from coordinate 140,003 downwards.
CGACTTAACGTAGTCACGGCCAAATGCTAAAGAGTAAGATCCCCTGCACATACATTCCTGTACTATACTGTGAAGTCACGTGGCTCTGTCAGTATGTCGGCACCTCTTCCCACTTCCCTTATATGTGGTGTAATTAACACCATGAGGCAGACAGATGGGAGAAGGAAAGATCAACAAGAACAAAGATGTTGCGTTACACATTTTATTGTCCCCTCCATCACATGACACCCACGATGGGGGGAGTCGCGTTGGGTGTGTTTACAATTCATGTCCTTGTATCATCGTCATCATCGGCTGCTCCCTCATCTGGTGTTGCATCTGTTTTCGGCTTGTCCATTACACGTATTCGTGTCTGCTCTTCAAGGTTATATGCATAGCAATACATGTCCTATGCAGCGGGAGAATCCCCATGACACTGGTGGAATTTCAACCTGCAGTGCTAGCACCAAAGACTGGTACGTTGTTATCTCGGCTATGGGGACGTACGTAAACTGAAAGGTTGAAAATACCGTTATAAAACTTCCCCGACTCTGTCTCCAGCGCCATGTTCAGCATAATGGCAAATGGGGAACCCACTCCTTACAGTATGGATTGTGGCACATTGTTTTTTTCTCATGCTGTAGAGTACGATGGCAGGGGTCTCCAGGCCATTGGTTTAGTTTAATGAAAAGATCTGACAGACACACCTGGGTTACACTTTTTCGGGTCTAGATGGACCAAAGGGTGGTCCAAATGGGTCGTGTGAGGTGTCATATTGAAGCGCTCGTTGGGGAAAGTCTGACTGGGTGATATTTAGTGAAAATGTCAATTTGCGCTTGCAGAGCAGTAGTAGAAAAAGGGCATTTGAGTCGACGTTTTGGGGTCTAGATGGACAATCCTTGTCTCATTTTGAAGCGCACAGGTAATCAGATTTCTATGGGTTTTAGTGGAAGTGCCGTGAATCTGCGCATGCGCAGTCGGAAAAGTGGACGTTTTTGGGGTAGAAATGAACCATCCATAGTCCAAATGGGGCGAGTGGTCTCATTTTGAATCCCCCGAGTGGCATAGGGATTCCCCTCTCCCGCTGCATCAATCTAATTAAAATTAAATCCTATCTGCTCCCCATTTGGATACTGTCGCTTGTAGGATCTAACAGGCTTGCAGTAACTCGCGTGTTAACCAATCCCGAGAACGCTTCATAGTTCTTTGAAGGGAACATTGATGACAAAGAATTTTTGGTTGGCTCGGCCGAATTAGCCGGCTCGCTGGCAGGGTGTCTTTTCATGTTGCCGCGGTCCCGACATTGTGGCGCCATAATACGGGGTAAATATATGGACTGATCTTCAGTGTAAACATTGGGGTAAATGATCCACAGTTAACCTATCTCCCCTCCCCGACTGCAAATGGATGAGTCCAGATGCGACCATGATGTCATAATGCTATTAAATATCCATGGTATGGGCGCTCAGAACACCAAATTCAATTGAAATACGTAAGATCCTATATAGCGACATGTACGATTGGGGAGCATTGATAGGATATTAATTTATTAAGATTGCCGCTGCATAGGACATGTATTGCTATGCATATAATCTTGAAGTGCTTGGGGCATAGCCAAGGTTCAGGAGATCACCGGACATTCCCGAAGATTCTCAGATTTTTCCGGGGATTAACGGACATTCCCAGAGATTCAGGCGAAAAGACAACCAGCGTATTTGATGGCTCATTGACCTGAGCATGAGACTCCTTTCTGGCCGCGGAGGCTTATCATCGGAAGTGACCATATCACCGCCGGAAATGACCGCATCATCGCAGAGGAATACCACCTGGAGTCAAAGATCATTTCCAGTCGGCAGGTGACGGGAAGTGCTAGAAGTATAACGGCTATGATCTCCGGCCCAGAGAGGTCAATGGTCACGAAGATACGCTTTTCCTACTACCATCGTCGTTCTTTATGCCCCAAGATATAGTATTTGCAACAAAATAATACAAGTACTGTTTTTGACACTTGATTAAGTGATTCATCTCTTATATGAAACTAACAACATATGCAAGCTTTATTTGCTGCATATATCCGTATACATCTGTAAATAATAAATCACCTACGCGTGAACATGAAAATTTGGTTTGCTATATCTATTTTAATATCTTTAATGTATAAAATTTAAAAAGAAATCGACTTTTGCAATGTCATGGACCGAAATTTCGTGTGTATAAATGTCGCTTGCCGAGATGTGGATCCATATCGTTTGCAGTGTTTACAATTTATCCGGTACCGGTGTGAAAGCTAATAATGTCCTGTCCAAGAGTGTCTCTTTTCCATAGAAACTAAGGAAGGACACTTATCTTTAAAACGCAGAAAAATGTCCTAGCTGTGTTAGAAGATCAGAACCGTACACTCTTAGCCACTGGAAATTTCAAACCTCCACACCGGCACATCACACACAGGCAAGATTTTGATACGGATAAAAAATTCTTAAAAAAGAAAGAGATAAAAAACAAAAGAAAAACAACGAAAACGGGAAAGAAAAAAAAATCCGAATACAGAGATATTTTTTAAAATATGATCCTAATACGCTTTCGTACTATATAGCTTTATAAAAAAATTGTGATTTTCGATTGCTCCGCCCCTGGGTCTTACACTACAAATATCTAAACTGAATTAAGAGATGCTCACCTGTGCATTGGCAATCTCTGGGTGGGTTGGTCTGACGACATGCTGGGAGAGAGCAGAGACTACATCGTCCCTCCACCCGGTCACAGAAATATCCTGTCTGACAGTTATCCTTGCCACAGTTGAACCCCGAGGACTTGGCATGAACCATTGTCACCCCTTGAACGGACTTCCCCGGGGTGAATACCATAACCAGTACCCAGAACATTCCGTATCTTTGAAGTGACCGTAATGAAATCATTCCAGCTATGGTTAAATATTATTTTATCAAATATCTGTCCCTATATTTGAAAACGTCTTCAGTAGAGTTTTGGTCTTCTAGTCGTTTCGTTCATACTGGGTAAACGTCGTAGGAAATATTGTTTACAAAATAAAAATCTTTAGACATTACATCACGAGACGAAATAGTAGCAGCTAAAAATGGGAAATGTAATCATCGTTGTCTGAACCCCTTGGCAAAATGTAAACACGCAGTTTCGCAGTTATACAACAGCTGGTATTTCGCCATCAGTGTATAAAGGGGATTCCCGGCTAACTCACTCAGTCTGGTAATCCCCATTTCTGCACAATCAGTTTCATGTAGTCATTCAACCATATACAGTGTCAAGAAGAGACGAATCGAATCGTGTTATAGGAAACCGCAATGAATAATACTTATGAATACAGACGGGAACACCGCAATGAATAATACTTATGAATACACACGAGAACACCGGATAGTTTGTTGTTCTTTTTTCTAAAGTACACCTGACCCATTGGACAAATGTTGACGCAGGACTGCACAGCTAAGATATAGCGTCTCCCTTCCCTGACCGCTATGCCAACGACAAATACATTCCCCTGGTGGTAACTCGAACATCTCCATGGCGCACTTATTATTGCCTTTGCGCCCTATTGGACATTCATTAACTTGAGAAAATGGGCCGCCATGAATAAAAATACCATAATCGGTGTTGTGATCATCATCCCCTGTATACACGCGGTCTATTATGACGGAAATGCCCATCTTCTTGACCCTCGATTTCAGGTGATTTTGAGGCTCCATAGGGATAATTTTAACGTCTGTAATTAATATATGACCGACGAAGGGCCATTTAGTCTGTCATTTCTGTATTTTTATTCATGGCGACCTATTTTCTCAAGTTAATGAAGGTCCAATAGGGCACAAAGGCAATAATAAGTGCGCCATGGATATGTTCGAGTTACCACCAGGGGAATGTATTTGTCGTCGGCATAGCGATGAGGGAAGGGAGACGCTATAGGCCTATGTTAGCTAAGGACTGCACTGCTCATATATGAGACCATCTTCGCTTACCCAAGTCTAACACTACACGTGTTGCCTTGGCTGAACGTAACACATTATCTCATCAGAATACATGTCTGGTGATGTCATAGCGCTATAAATATTCCGTTGTCCATATTAGGGGAAGTGCAATGCATGACCTCTTTAAAATCCAAATTTGATTGGCCATTCCAAGGGAATTAATATCAATACACCCACCACTTGCCATATTTGGAGATCACACGGGAAGACATCAAAGAAAATCCTATAGCTGCACGGTGTTGGCAAGGTCCTATCTTGATTGGCTATATGACATCACGTCCGGTTTGAACCGTTTACTGTATTCAGTAAGTCAAGGTAAATGACGGAACGTTAGTGTAGTATTTAACTTGAAAAATGTGAAGATAATATGAGACCTACTGGCATGCCTATGATTTTGCATGGTGGGAGAGCAAATTAATTCTCTGCCACATCCTGTCGTCAGTGCGTGCCTGGTCCATGATTCTGCTAACCCGGCCTTTGATGGACAACTTCGATTTAACTGGCGAAGTAAATTCGCTTTTTCGCTTAAAGATGACGATTTCGGCGTCAATTTAGGTTTATTATTATTCTTTGTGTCATTCTCTCCAAAAAAGCATGACAGAAATGCTGCAAAGCTGAAAATTAGTGCGCGATCGTCATAATTTTATTAATCCCGTTGTGACGGAAACGCTGGTCCCTCAGATATGAGTGTCCACTTGCTATACTTTAACCCAGCCCGGACACTGACATCTGAAAAAGATCGCTTGGATATCAGTAGTAGATAAAGCGCATGTAAATTTGCATATGACCTCTGTGACGTCACTTCCTTTGACCCCGGCTTCCGGTCACGTAACCGGAAGTTGCAGCGCCGGGGTCAAAGGTCACTTCCGGTCACGTGACCGGAACCGAAAGTGACGTCACAGAGGTCATATGCAAATTTTTGAGGTCAATACGACTCCGGATGCGCTTTGTTCAAACAGAGTTATCTGCCCCTAAATACGACCCCAGATCAACTTTATATCGGCAATCTCCGGGAATATAATGTTCGGTCGTCTTCGGCAATGCCCGGGAATAAAATGTCCGGTCATCTCCGGCAACCTCCGGCCCTATCCGGGAGAATATATAGCCTTTATCCGCCCTTCCGAAGCATCAATGGAATGCACAGGGTCCCCGACAATATCGCCATCTATTTGTCCATTATAAATGGCAAGTGAGAAACCCTCGTCATAGCCATACAGTGGGAGAAGGGAAAGGGTCCCAGCGGGAATTGAGCCCGGGTCGCTTTATCTAGAGGCGAACACGCTATCCATTACACCACGAGTCCTATGCTACAAACCAAGATTGAAAATAGCATATATATATCTACCAGACGGCCCATCACTATAATTAGGATTTGTCCCGAAAATATAAAAAGCGGAGGTCTGAAAAGTTCACGGCGGTCTGGATAGGCCCATACTGGCTCAGTGGACAATGTTGAACCTAATGGGAAACCCACACATGCTCATTGCAGTATGTGTTGTGGGATCTTTTTTTTCACTTCTCACCACGTAGAACACGATGGGCGGGGTCCTGAAGCGATTGGTTGACATTTTTTGAAAAAGTCACTGTGCGCATGCGTAGTGGGTAAATAGCGCTGGGTGGAATTTTTAGGGACGAGAGGGGCCCCTGATAGTCCGATGGGGTCGACGGAGGTATCATTGTAAAGCATACGTGGAGGAGCATCTGCCGAGATGGGTGTGACGTGTAACTGACGTCATTCTGCGCATGCGCAGTAGACAAAGGGTATGGAAATAGACGTTATGGGGCCGAGAGGGACCCCTACTGGTCCGATTGGGCCGAGTGAAGTATCGATGTGAAGCATATGTGAGGGAGCATCCGATTGGATGGGTGAGACGTGGAACTGATGTCATTCTGTGCATGCGCAGTAGACAAAGTGTATGGAAATAGACGCTTTGGGGCCGAGGTGGGCCCTAGTGGTCTAATTGGGTCGAGTGAGGTATCAATGTGAAGCATACGTGAGGAAGCATCCGGCGGAATGGGCGAGACGTGGAACTGACGTTATTCTTCGCATGCGCAGTAGACAAAAGCGTATGGGAATAGACGTTTTTGGTTTGGGACCGAGGTGGGCCCCTAATGGAGCGATTGGGTCGAGTGAGGTGTCAAAGTGAAGCGCTCCTCCAGGGCGATCAAGTCATGGGTGGGTGCATGTAAAATTAGGATTTGTTCCGAAAATATAAAAAACGGAACACGGACTTTACCCCTAAAATAGGGAAAACCCTTATCAACCAGGTCTAGTGGGGCTTATATCGGTCACCGGCATATCGGGGCCTGCCGGCTGCGCCGGGGTCAAAGATCACTTTCGGTCACGTGACCGGAACCGGAAGTGACGTCACAGAGGTCATATGCAAATTTTTGAGGTCAATATGGTCCCAGATGCGCTTATTCCCATCACGTGACCGGAACCGACAGTGACGTCACAGAGGTCATGTGCAATTTTTTTAGGTCAATGCGCGCCCACATGCCCTTATTCCGATCACGTGACCGGACCCGGGAGTGACGTCGCAGAGGTCATATATAGATCGGAGAGAGAACAACAACAACAACAACAACAACAACAACACGTGTTCATATAGTTTATTATCCCCTCTCGTACATCATACCCACGCTGGAGGAGCCGCGTTGGGTATGTTTACAATACAAGTAGGCTCTTGTCCAATCAGAAGCCGCCATTTGGCGCTGCATCGGTCATATTCGTTCTTTCCCGTTAGATGTATTCTTGGCTGCTCAATCAAAAGCCGTCCTTTGAGAAAGTTCAATGTTCGGTCATGTTTTGTATGTTCTAATCCTGGCCGGGCAGACCAGGATATTGTTCAGGCAGAATGTCCTGAAACAGTTTTATGCATGGGGCACGAGAATGGACGTTTTGGGGTCGAGATGAGCCAGTAGTGGGCGTACTGCACGTTTTTGGAATACGCTTGCTTTTATGGACAGTAACGCCCGCCCACGCCTAGCTTAACGCTTCAACGCCCTGGTGAATTACCACCTAAATCTCCGATTTTCATGAAAATGTGTTGTATCTCAGGTACGCTTTTATTGTACCTGTTCATGTGAAAACTTGGATGACATGACCACTCGGCCCCTAGCACCGGCAAAGCGGTATAAGATACAAATCTAGAGAGCTATGATGGAAATGCTCTGACAACTCGTATGTCGGTAATTGGTGAACTGTGTCGCTGTGACAAGTCGTACACTGGGGATACTGATGAGAGAATAACAACAACACGGATGACAGGTTAATCATTTTATTATCCCCTCCAGTACATTACAATACAAGTAGGCTCTTGTCCAATCAGAAGCTGCCATTTTGCGCTGCATCTGTCATATTTGTTCTTGCCCTTTAGATGTATTCTCAGCTGCTCTTGTCAGTCGCCATTTCAAAAAGTTCAATCTTCGGCCATGTTCGCTCTGATCCGTTTGTTCTAGTCCTCGTCAAACAGTTGTTTGCGCATTTTAATCGCATTTTCCAAGGCCTCGGTGGGTGGTAACCCCATATCCTCTTCCAAGTGACGCCTAGTCTTCATGATGGACCTGTGCGTGGGGTCGCCTTTCATTTCAAGCGGCAGCAGGCTATACCGTTTATAGATGGTCATGGCTTCATGCACAATACGATCCCAGAAGGTAGGTTCTGCCTCACTTTCCTGGGATGTAGGCTGACTATCTTTCCTGGGATGTAGGCTGTCTCTGTTTCGGTATCAGTCGGTGGACTCTCAGCAGTCTCTGTATCAGCATCCGCCTCAATGGACTCCTCGGAGTCTTCAATCCCATGTATATTCTTCTGGTGTCGCATGATATCGTAATGTCTGGCGAACGTACGTTCGCACTCAGAACATGTATAACCCATGTTGATGGTTGAACGTCGACTGTACGCGTTTTTGGAATACGCTTGCTTTTATAGACAGTAACGCCCGCCAACGCCCAGCTTAACGCTTCAATGTCCTGGTGAAATAACTCAGAAGCTCTGACTTTCTAGATATTCCATGGAATTGTCACTAATTCATCGAAATGCAGTGACGCCCGTCAACGCCCGTTGTTACGCCTTAACGCCCTCTCTGTATGCCTTAACGCCCGTCTGCACCCCTTAATGCCCGTCTCAATGCCTTATCTTAACGCCTTAACGCCCTATCCTAATGCCCTAACGCGCATAGACAAGTCAACCGGCGGGCCGCCTGGAAGCGATATTAGCCCCTCCAGGCCTGGTTGAGAGGGGTTTTCCCTATTTTAGGGGTAAAGTCCGTGTTCCGCTTTTATATTTTTGGGATAAATCCTAATTTGACATACACCCACTGACCCAGCCTGCCTCTGTCGGCAGGCCCCGATAAGCCGGGAAACGATATTAGCTCCACTAGACGTGGTTGATAAGGGTTTTCCCTATTTTAGGGCTATATTTTTGGGACAAATCCTAATTTTACATGCACCCACGCATGACTTGATCGCCCTGGAGAGCGCTTCACTTTGACACCTCACTCAACCCAATCGGTCCACTAGGGGCCCACCTCGGTCCCAAAACGTCTATTCCCATACAGTTTTGTCTACTGCGCATGCGCAGAATGACATCAGTTCCACGTCCCACCCATTCCGTCGGATGCTCCCTCACGTATGCTTCACATAGATACCTCACTCTACTCAATCGAACCAATAGGGGCCCACCTCGGTCCGAAAACGTCTATTTCCACACACTTGGTCTATTACGCATGCGTAGAATGACGTCAGTTCCACGTCTCACTCATCCCGCCGGATGCTCCCTCACGTATGCTGCACATTGATACCTCACTCGACCCAATCGGACCAATAGGGGCCCCTCTCGGCCCCAAAACGTCTAGTTCCATACACTTTGTCTACTGCACATGCGCAGAATGACGTCAGTTCCACGTCACACCCATCCAGTCGGATGCTCCCTCACGAGTGCTTTAGTATGACACCTCACTCGACCCAATCGAACCACTAGGGCCCCCTCTCGCCCCCAAAACGTCCACCCAGCGCTATTTACCCACTACGAATGCGCACAGTGACTTTTAAAAAAAATTGCAACCAATCGCTTCGGGACCCCACCCATCGTGTTCTACGTGGTGAGACGTGAAAAACGAGATCTCACAACCCATACCGCAATGAGCATGTGTGGGTTTCCCATTAGGTTCAACATTGTCCACTGAGCCAGTATGGGCCTATCCAGACCGCCGTGAACTTTTCAGACCTCCGCTTTTTATATTTTCGGGACAAATCCTAATTTTACATGCACCCACCCACGACTTGATCGCACTGGAGGAGCGCTTCACTTTGACACCTCACTCGACCCAATCGGGCCCCAAATCGTCTGGTTTTTTTTATGTAAACTTTATTTTGGAATCTTTGGGATTGACATCTATTTCCATACCCTTTGTCTACTGCGCATGCGCAGAATGATGTTAGTTCCACGTCACACCCCTCCAGTCGGACGCTTCTCCACGTATGCTTTACAATGATACCTCACTCGACCCCATCGGACTATCGAAATGAAAAATGACCAGGAATATACATATTTTGTTCTCAGTAATTTTTGTTCTTGGATTTGTTAATATAAATTTACTAATTGATAATACATTTAATTTATAAAATAAAGTAAAAATAATTTTGACAAGCAAATATGATTTTGGAACACTGTTCACACTAATTGGTCCTTTGTTCCGGAAATCCTAAAAAACAACAAAGAAGTAACATAAAACTAGAGCCTATGGGCTTTAATGAGATCTGGTAGCTGGGCCCCAAATCGTCTGTTTTTTTTTTATGTAAACTTTATTTTGGAATCTTTGGGATTGACATCTATTTCCATACCCTTTGTCTACTGCGCATGCGCAGAATGATGTTAGTTCCACGTCACACCCCTCCAGTCGGACGCTTCTCCACGTATGCTTTACAATGATACCTCACTCGACCCCATCGGACTATCGAAATGAAAAATGACCAGGAATATACATATTTTGTTCTCAGTAATTTTTGTTCTTGGATTTGTTAATATAAATTTACTAATTGATAATACATTTAATTTATAAAATAAAGTAAAAATAATTTTGACAAGCAAATATGATTTTGGAACACTGTTCACACTAATTGGTCCTTTGTTCCGGAAATCCTAAAAAACAACAAAGAAGTAACATAAAACTAGAGCCTATGGGCTTTAATGAGATCTGGTAGCTGGGCCCCAAATCGTCTGTTTTTTTTTATGTAAACTTTATTTTGGAATCTTTGGGATTGACATCTATTTCCATACCCTTTGTCTACTGCGCATGCGCAGAATGATGTTAGTTCCACGTCACACCCCTCCAGTCGGACGCTTCTCCACGTATGCTTTACAATGATACCTCACTCGACCCCATCGGACTATCGAAATGAAAAATGACCAGGAATATACATATTTTGTTCTCAGTAATTTTTGTTCTTGGATTTGTTAATATAAATTTACTAATTGATAATACATTTAATTTATAAAATAAAGTAAAAATAATTTTGACAAGCAAATATGATTTTGGAACACTGTTCACACTAATTGGTCTTTTGTTCCGGAAATCCTAAAAAACAACAAAGAAGTAACATAAAACTAGAGCCTATGGGCTTTAATGAGATCTGGTAGCTGGGTTATTGGGGGATAGGTTTGTAATGAAATAAACGCACAATTATATATTTAATTTCAAGTTAGGCACAGGTGGCACCAGGCACGAATGTACGTGGCTAAAACGCAATCACAAGTTACATCCTGTGACAAGGTATATGAAGGGCCGTTCGCGCCATAAACGCATCCTTTAAACGTTTTAACTTCTTAAACGTTTAAAATTGTAAAGCTTTAAAAAGTTTAAACGTTTAAACTTGAACCAACCAATCAGATGTTATGAACTGACATTTTCCTGTTAAAAAGCAAACGTTTCCAGTTGTAAATTCGGTCTTTTAAAGGTTTCCGGTTAATAGGATAACGTTTCCGGTTGTGATCGTCCAATCAGATTTTTTATTTGGGCCGCGTGTATTCCAACATCTACACCAACACGTGCAAATCTCCACTGGCAAACGTTTCCGGTATGTAGTGTATTTTAACCAATGAAAACCGTTCTTACAAATTAGGTTTTGGAGAATATCTTTGGCACCGGGACAATTTGCGCAGGACATGATGCACGGTGGGCATGAGGAATACTATATGGGCGAATATTTGTAAGGGTTATTTTGATTGGTTCAAACAGATTACATAGCGGAAACATTTTGCCAGTGGACACGTGTTGATGTTGAGGTTTGAACATACAATAAAAAAATCTGACTGGACGATCACAACCCGTAACGATTTCCCTTAAACCGGAAACGTTTTAAAGTCTTGAATATTACTACTGGAAACGTTTGCCTAATGACAGGAAACGTCTAAAGTATTGGACGTTACAACAGCAAACGTTTGCTTTTGGACAGGAAAAGTCTTCCAAATGTCAATTCATGACATCTGATTGGTTGGTGCAAGTTAAACGTTTGAATTTATTAAACGTTTGGATTTATGGCACGAACGGCCCTTCTTAAAAGGTACCGATGTAATGAAGTTGAACATACCAAAGAAAGGCAGTCCTAGGATAAAAGTAACTTCGAAAATGGAAGCCGAAATATAGAATATTATATCACAATGACTTCCATTTTCGGAGTTACTTTTATCGTAGTTTATGTGAAATTGATCTGTGAGAACAATGAGAGGTAGTCCTATAACGAGGGAAGTTGCACACGTTACGCTAACCATGTGTTACATGTACCCAATTAATTTCCGTCCAATTAGACACTACAGTAGGTGCTCATCCAACCTTGACTCAACCATAATATTAAACATTTATAAACAATGTTTCTATTTATAACCAAACCAAACCTGCTTTGCTATATGCCTTAATTCCGCCAGGAATATACCATACAAACGTTAAAACGGAAGTTTAAAACCAAAGTTATCTCCCCCTGGGGAGTTACCTCCCCAGGGAGTTATCTCCCTTTGGGGAGCTCTCTCATCTCAGCCAGGATATATAAGCCAGCTCCCTGTATACACTTCCTCTTTTCTCATTGATATAAACCGAGACCTGTGGTGTACAAGGCCGCGGAGTGAGGGGAAGGATGGGAGGGCCATCAGAGCAAAGCAGGTTTGGTTTGGTTATAAATAGAAACATTGTTTATAAATGTTTAATATTTATTTCCCAAACCTACACCTGCTTTGCTATATGCCTCACTACCAACATATGGAGGTGGGAACCTCGGCCTTGTTGTAGTTGTTCAATGGCAAGCTGGATATCCGCTGAGAAGATCACCAACAAGACACAATAAACTCAACAAGAAAACTCTAGTCTGAAACACAGGAGTAAGAAAGTCGCTACTTATCTTTTTGAATGTCTTCATCCATGTAGCTGTGTTCTTGGATGTGGAGCACACTCTTACCAACCCGCAGGGACCCAGGCCTGAAGCACTATGAGGTATGCTAAAGTAAGCGATGTACGAATCGGCAGGGCATTAGAGCGCCTACGTAGCGAACATGGTGTCCAACTCTGTGATCGTGGCTGTGGTCGACACTCTTACCAACCCGCAGGAACCCAGGCCTGAAGCAACTATGAGGTATGCTAAAGTAAGCAATGAACGAATCGGCAGGGCATTAGAGCGTCTACGTAGCGAACACGGTGACCAGCTTACAACCACTCTCAGTCCACAACCGACTAACGTCAACTCACTGTACTTTAGTCCTGTCGTTGACACTGGTCTGTTGAGAGTTGACAGCGGAAGTACTGAGTCTACTCTACGTCTTCGTCAACCCTTGCTGTACTTTAGCTGTAGCTGACACTGGAAACCTGAAACAAAACATATTACTTACAACAGTGTCAGTTCTTTGCATGTTGAACTTGTGAGTTGACCGCAGGTGACTCAGCTGAGATGATCTAGAATAAGGTCATAGCTTCAACCTGAAATGACACAAGCAAATCTGCAGTAAAAGCAAAGATTAAAACTCACCATAGTGTCAAGCCTTGATTGATGACTTGAGAGTCGGAGGCTGGCAAGCTGACCTATACTTCTTTCTTAGGTGATCATGTAGACTGTGGACTGATGATATGAATGAGAGATGAGATGAGATGATACAGCAAGCTGGCTGACTTGCTGCGATGATGAAAACTGCCCCCCCCCCTGTTTTGCAAATTACTTGACCACGTGCTGGGCAGCCACCAGCGGCCCAAGCGTGGTCACCCTATCTGATTGTACAGACATATCTCTCAGATAGAAATTGGTGAACGTGGAGTTTGCTGTCCAAGCACAGGACTGGACAATGTCATGGAGGGACAAGTTCTTCCATAAAGGCCATGACGTAGCGATGGCACGAATTTCATGAGAAGACGCAGTAGACAGTAGTGGGGGAGCGTCAATGGCCAATTGATATGACCACTTTATGGTCTTCTTCAACCATGAAGCAATGGTATTCTTAGTAATGTCACGCACCGCAGACGGATGAAGCGACAAGAATAATAGACGACGAGAGCCCCGACCGGGATCGGTACGAGGTAAGATAGTGGCGTATGGCTCGAACAGGGCATAACAAAAGGTCGTCTTCAAGACCATGCACGAAGTCTGATAACGCAGGAATGGAGTACAAACGTTGAGCACACGGACCTAGGCGAACAGACTCATTTTTGGCTATGAACTCGGGAATGGGTCGAAATGAAATGCGAGACCAATCCGCCGTCCAGGTCATAGATGATCTCTCAAGAGCATGAAGTTCAGACACTCTAGAGGCCAAAGCAAAAGCCGCTAGAAAAGCAGTCTTGTAGGCAACAGCTTTTATAGAAGCGGACTGTAAGGGTTCAAAGGGCGGACGAATCAAAGCACACAGAACCACACCAATATCCCATTTCGGCAACAGCTGGCGAGCACGGCGAGACTGTAACGCGAAGGCCCGAATAAGGGCAGAGATATTGTTGTTTAGACTAATGTCGATGCCGGCAGAAAGACGTAAAACCCTAGCCAAAGCAGAACGATACCCTTCAATGGTGCTGGTTTGAAACTTCTTATCACGATGAAGGTGAAGGAGGAAGTCAGCTACGAGGGAAACAGAGGCAGAGTCGGGATCGGCATCACGTTCTCGGCATCAGGAGACGAAATAAGCCCATTTCGATTGATAGAGCTGCGATGTAGAAGATCGGTTGGCTGAAACCATCGTCTGTGCAACTTCAGCTGAAAATCCTTGGACAGAGAGTGCACCCTGGATAGTCTGCAAACGTGTAAGTTGAGCCAGCGGGGATTGTGATGAAAAATCCCGTGAGGCTGACACAACAGACTGGGCCAAACTGGAAGACGACGTGGCGGAGCCGTGAGGAGTGGAAGCAGCAGTGGAAACCACTGACGACGAGGCCACCACGGAACCACAAGCAGGACGACGCAGTCGTGTTGGGCAATCTTTTGGAGAACTTCCAGAATGAGGGCCATCGGTGGGAAGGCATAAGCCAGAAAGGCTTGAGAGTCCAGAATCGGACTGACGAAGAGGGCCAGCTGCGCGTTGTTCCTCGTCGCAAACAGGTCGATCAATGGGGGATCCCAAATGGTGCAGATCTGACGAAACACCTCCGGATGAAGTTGCCATTCTGTCTGAAGGACGGTGTCGGGACGAGACAAACGGTCCGCTAAGACATTGAGCCGACCTGGAACATGGCGAGCATTGAGATGACAATGATGAATGAGAGCCCAGTCGAACAGATCCCATACCAGTCGAAACGTTGAGTAGGATCGGGTGGTACCCATCTTGTTGATGTGGGCAATGACCGTGGAGTTGTCCGTAGCTATGAGGAGGGACGAATTCATGAGACGGCAGCTCCAATGTTGAACTGCAAGGATGACTGCCCCAACGATCCTCTGGAGGGCGTACCAGTTGTAGACGAGTATCGAACACCGTCCCGATGTAACGGCGAATTTGCGCAGGAACTAACTCTGACTTCAGAGGATGCGGAATGAAGCCGAGATGACGTAAAACCAGCAGTGTGAAGCGGACCTGCGCGTTGAGACTGTCCTTGTCTGCAGCCCACACCTTAACAAAGTATGGAACGTCAGACTTGACTCCTTTCAGCAACGAAGAACGCTGCGCGTTAAGAAGAGACACATAAGAAAAGGCACCTGCCTCAATGACGTGACGATTACCTCTGATGAGAGTGTCCATGAAGGCACGCAAATACGCCACGCGACCAGGAGACAAAGAAGCCGAACCATCACTCAAACGTAACGCAGGATCCAAAGAAATCCGAGATGACGCCAGCAGAAACCAATCCGCAAAGGATGTAGTGCGTTGAATAGATAGTAACATATCCATAATGCTAGAGAAAACCTTGGTTGGAACCGAAATCGCAGCATTAGCGGGTGATTTTGAAACTTGACTCAAATCCCGATCAAGCTTGGGTGATTTCTCCGGTAAAACATTGTCATGAAGTTGGAGAATCGGAACCTGAGGCTTCTTAAATTTATTTTCCTCTTCCAATTGACGCTCAAATAAATGAATATTAGACTCCCATGCTGGAGACGGAGCGCAGGTAAAAGGCTTCTTCCGAGACGCAGATGTAGACGTAAACGCGGCAGAAGCCGCAGTCGGACATTTAACTCGACAATAAGAAACCTCCTTAGAAGGTGTAGGCATGTCCGGAACAAGAGCCATAAGCGCTTTCATTTTGTTAGAAAACGGCATCATAGAAGAATCCTCTGACTCATCCGACGCGGAAGAGGAATCTTGATCAACAGACAAAGACGTCGAAACCGGAGATGAAGAACGAACGGTGTGACGACGATGAGAAGTTGTTGAACTTCGATCAAAAGAATAATCAAGAAACGGAGTCTGCGCATGACGAACTTGATGACGTCGATGGGCAGGTGACACAGACCGACGTGGTAAACTGCGTGGAGGCGTAGGAGCACGTCGAACAGAAGTACGAGAACGGCGTACCGGAGAAAGGGAAGGCCGTAAACTAGTACCAAGACGAACCGGTGAACGAGATCTACGAACCGGTGAACGAGAACGCCGAATAGGTGAAATAGAACCACGTACAGAGGCATACTCCCGATTATATAACGCAACAGGACGTCGAGGAGAATGAAGATCACGACGTACAGGCGAACGAGAACGAGAACGGCGTTGCGATGAATCAGGGCGATGAGCAGACACACGGGAATGACGATGTGACGAGTCAACATACGTCGAAAGTGGGGGCTGTAAATCCGTAATGCGAACATTCAATGACGAGTTCGAACGCCCTTCCATAGAATGAGAGGTTGTTTTCTTTTTAGATAAACCAGCAGAAGCGGATTTAAATCGTAAAGGAGAAACAGAACGACTTTTATTCCTATTGTGAACACCAGCAGGTGAAATACCAATAGACAAAGGAGTCGGAGAGCTGACACGCGGAGAGATCAAATTCTTTTGTCCGTCGGGGACAATGGAGTGTTCCGACCTCCGCGACCTGGCCTTTGTCTGTCCGAACAAAGAAACCGGTTTCCCAGACAATGCCAGACCAGTGGAGGCCAGACTTTCAAGAACACATCTTCCTGTAGAACCCTGCCACTAGGCGGGATATTAGCAGACCCAGACGAAGGTGCCGGACTTTTCAATTTTAGAAGCCAAATCCAAAACGGGACCTCCGAAATCCTCATTAATTTTGATGTCTTTTACTAATGCAATTTCAAAAATACGTCTATCGACCTCCGATAGATCGGGCTTTTCAGAAGCCTGCAGTAGGTAAGACCTACGTGCTTGTGCATAATTTTTCCAAGTACACAAATCCCAAGATTTACATTCAGCACATGTGTTATTCCGATAGCATAAATCTTTACACGCGAAACGTGTGTGGGCGTCTAGACGTGTCGAAACTCGCCCACACAAACTGCAAGAATTTGAAACAATTGGGAGAGAATACTCAGACATAATGGAAAACTTTTCCGTGAATAGAGTGCAAATTTAACAACAACAACTAGCTGTATGGAACTCCCTGAAGTAACCACTGGAGGTTACAAATGAGAAAAGAGGAAGTGTATACTGGGAGCTGGCTTATATATCCTGGCTGAGATGAGAGAGCTCCCCAAAGGGAGATAACTCCCTGGGGAGGTAACCCCCCAGGGGGAGATAACTTTTGTTTTAAACTTCCGTTTTAACGTTTGTATGGGATATTCCTGGCGGAATTAAGGCATCAATCAAAGCAGGTGTAGGTTTGGGCAATTATCTATATATATTCAATCTCGCCCGAGGACTGGATTACACTAAGATGTGAGACAGATTCAGAGATTAATATTAGATGGCAACTTACCAGGTAAGAGACGGTGGAGCTGTCGAACTCCTGACATAACCTGGACAGAATGAGAAGGAGGGCTGGCGGTATGGAGCCTCGGTCATTGGCACCTTCACAAAACTCCTGTCAACACAATAACAGATAACACTGGCAACAACTTCACATTAACACAACATGGTTCTTCAGTTTTCCATTCACTTCAGACCAAAAAAAAATCTTTTATTTCTGGTACTGTTATAAATGCACATTTAATATATTCCAATTTAATATTTTCTTTCTTACAAAAAGCAAACATCAACTGTAACCAAAATAAACATTAAGTCAACAGAAGAAGTCTCCAGAAGGAAGAGGGTAATATTGTTCCCACTTCCAGATCTTATCATAATATGGGCAACGTTGTCGTAGTCATATTCGGTACCCCAACTTAACACCTTTGAAATTATGGGGGCAGCCAGACAGATTATGGACAATGACAAATAAAATTAGAGGAAATGCGAGGATGGTGATGATGAAACTTACATGACATGTCTGACTGATATGTCGTAGGAAAGCCACGACCAATCCCTCCCTCACATCATGGGTACAGAACTGTCCACGGAAATATGGCTTCATAGCAAATGTAATGTCGGGGGATATGAACGCCTGCAAGAGAGTTGTCACATACACATACAGGTTAATACTAAATGAGGAGTATATTATTTCAGTCCTTTGATGGAAACAGTTCACAGCTGGTATAAAAGGAAATATTTCAGCCACATTTGCTGACATATTTTAAGCAAGTTTTACACAACGGGAATCGACGGGTCGGTATAAACACAGCGCTCTCTCACTTATTCATTGTGCATATGAATGGAGAGCTTGTCAGACAGAGGACAACTTTGCTCTGTCAACTTTGTTCTGTCTTTTGCTAGAACTGTTAAATTTGTACATATACTGTTCACTCCAGTAGATATTAAGGTACAGGTATTTCAGTCTACCACTGATTTATCAGGAAAAACAAGACAAAACGGAAATACAAATTAATATGGATGCTTGTTTATATTCACGTTTTACTAGTATGAATTCCCCCCCGCCTCATATTCCTATCCATAATATACCATCGTCGAAAAAGGCTGCATTCAGTGTGATCTAAATGTACGCCTTTTCAACCTTTTAAAGGCATGCTTCTGTCGAATAGTTTGACTCACTAACGTGGTAAAACCAGATTGTTTCTAACACAGGTGTAGACATTTTGAGAATAGAATACTTCATCCTCGTGGTATTGTATTGTGAGTTAATTTGACAAGCAGACTGATCTGGGGAACCTTCGCTACCCTGAAGTAAAATTACCATTGAGGGTTCCCTAAATCTGCAGTGCAGACAAACAAACAGAGACTGACCTGTAAGTTGGCGAGTACAGACTTGATCTGGTCCAGTGAGGAGGTTTGTGTGGTGTTGAGTAAGTCTGTCAGGTTGGCACTGCTCTCTTGTTTACCCAGTAATCTGGGAGCAGCAAGGTTCTGTCTCACATCTGTCAGACAATCTGTCAAATACACAAACCAAATATTCAATATATACTATCCCCTATCAGTATCCTGCTTCACATAAAGCTTTCATTATTTTGCTGTTTCCATTATACCTTTGAAATGTGTTCCATCCATGTATTTACCCATGCTTCTTATCTTACCCCAAGAGTAATACAAAAAAGTCAAAAGTCAAGGAAAATAAGTTTTCAAAGGTCCTGTGGTGACAATAACACCCCCCTCCCTCATCTCTCTCATATTATCCATACTGTTATATGCACTGAAATGCGGACAGTTTTTTGTGAAATGCATTCAGTATTAATTTTGGAGGCATGCCCTATGATTCAGAATACCACAATAAATAAAGCAATAAATTCTGTGTAACATATTAATTTGGGAAGAACCATGACCATCTGGACCTGTTTTCTATTAATCTGTAAGTAATTTCAGGGCCAGGAATAATTTAGAATACTGTCAATTCACCACCTGTATTAACCCTGTTATAACAAGTGAGAGAGAGAGAGTGAATATGATTTAATGTCGCTTTCAACTATATTTCAGTCATATCATGACTTTGGGTCTTATTCCTTTTCACACCCGGGAACCACATGGGTGGGGTCCTATTCCTTTTCACACCCGGGAACCCCACGGGTGCCTCAGTTAGTCGCCTCTTACGACAAGCTCTCTGAGGAGCTGGGGTTTATTCTTACCATGACATGCGGTGTGCACAACGACATCCCAGGTCAATCCCCGGAAACTCCATGGGGCTATAACAAGCGAATGTGTGACTATGATTTAACATCACTTTCAATAATCTTTTCAGTCATATCATGATGTTTCAGTCCGATTACTTTTCACACCTGTGATCCCACAGGTAGGGTCCTATTCCTTATTTTATACACCCAGGATCCCAGGGGTGACCCAGTTAGTCGCTTCTTATGACAACCTGTCTGATGTTTGTTGATTGTTCGACTCAAATGTTTAGATGGAAATCTGGCATTTTCATTGGCTTAGGCAGAAAATGAGAAGAAAATCTAGCCAATGACGGAGTTTCTGTGAAGGTTCATTGAGGATTGTCCATCCGTCAAGCACACATATATGACTAAGGCAATGAAATTTTCATTATTTCTGGGAAAAATAATCTGTTTTTACCCGGGACACAATTTAAGGAGGGAGGGGATGGGGATTTAATGAGAATAGAACAGGTCACTGATAGATACTAGGTCATAGACATGAAGATAATAACACTATTACCAGAAAAATGTTGTTTTAAACTTTGAAGGTAATGCGCCACCCTGTCCTTGGCAGCTCTGGATACAATCTCTGTACCTGCCCTGTTCATCAAATATACAACATACACAAGCTATCACGTTTTGTTCTTCACAGTCAAAGTATCTTTTATAACATGTTTTCTGAGAAACTTATGGACAGTTCTGCATACTTAACATTATGAAGTATAGTTTTAGACACTCTAATTTTTATACTAGATGCCTGTTTATATAGAAACAGAAATTCTATGAAACTATCTACTATACAAAATACCTCCCAAAACATAACTTTTATCTGGCTGTGAAGAATAATGTAAGGAATACAGAAGTGTTAAACAGAAAAGTAATCCGACTATCAGATGTTGATTAACAGTTGAGTGTTCTGTTTGGCAGGAAGTGTCACCTGGAGAAGTCTGTATCAGGTATGAGTTTGTTCATGGCCTGTAATCTCCTGTGGAAGCGGTCCAAAGCTCTGACCAATATCGTGTTGTCACCAGTCTCCTTCTGTAATCACAATGACATGTAGAACACCTCATATCAGAATATGGTATTTGTATCAGATGTCAGGAGCACAACATATCTTTGAAGTGAAAATTACTGGTGCAGCTCTGTTCAACATGTCTATAGCGCGAATTCAGATCTGCAGCTAGTGCAGGATACGATACCCTATTTCTTCTAATTATTCAGATGGCAAAAGTTAACTTCAGGCATCTGCAGAGAGGAATTCTGCTGGCATTCTGCAAATTTCAGTAGCTGTGTGTTTAGTTCTTGGGATGAATAACATATCCATGCTACAGTATTTCGGCTCAGTTGACATAAGTATGTTTTTTTCCTGCTTCTAAGTCTAAAAATGCTGTACGAAAAATTAGAAGAAATTCGGTCCATTGCATTCAAGTTACCTGATACAAATGATTTTTCCCACTTCATCCTCAAAAAAGTAACATTGACCTTTTAGTAACATTTGCTTTCACTGATCTATATCTCTATTTCTCTGTTGTTCTTTTTTGAGAAAAGGTAACAAAGTTGTTGGGTAGCTTGCTCTTTTTTTCTACCACCCGCGACTGAGAAAAAGTAACATTGACCCAAGAAAACGTAAAAATACAATGATTTGGTAACTTGATCAAAACCAATCATCATAAACACTGAACAACATTAAAGTTACAACTTCTTACCTCCAATTGGACTCTTCTTTGTACAAAGTTGAAGTATTGTTCCATTAGTGAGTTCACAAAATTAACGAGTTTCTTCAGAGCTATGGCGTCAAGGGTCTCGCTAAAATGAAACAAATACGAGCAAAATTTACTACGATAAATAATTCAGTAACACTATGGGAATTCAATTACCCCAAATTTTCTCGATGCCATTCAATCATTCATGCTAATAAATTTGATCACCCACAAAAATAATTAGACTAACAAAGAAATGATGGATTAACTGCACAATTTTGTATCATTTTGTCAACTTTAAAATCCTGTTCTAATAAATTTGATCACTGCCTGGATTCATGGTGGGATATTTCACTTCCTGTGATTGAAGTACTAGAGGATAATATATCAGCTATCAGCATGTATAAAATACCATCAAATCATAATGTATACCAGTACATACATGTACGCACACATATCTATCATGAATTTAGTTTTTATAGTCTAAAAAACCAGGGGATCATTGCACGAAACTTGCATAAGTTACGATCGACGTAAGGACTTACACCTGCATTGCGCTCACACTACGCCTGACTCTACACGCATTTCACGAACCTGGCACAAGGTAAACGTAATTAAATCAACATTTACGCAATGCGTAAGTTTCAGATTTTCGCCTCTGCAATAATTATCACTTGGAATTTATGTTTAATTAGTATTGGATACAAGATTTTGACCAGTGTGCTATAATCATAGCCGACAATGGACTTTGTAAATATTTAACCTCGATAATTACACGTCAGAGCAATCTGCGTTTGAGGCTAAGGATCGTAACTCTTGTATTCGCTCTTTTGTGAAAGGAGGTGCGAAATACTGCACGTTGTCTTTGAGAGATCGTATGCTTGGAAGAGAAGAAGTAAAAGAACAACCATTTTCTGACTCCAAAAGTATTGTACATTTTATAAGATACATAAAATTTAACAACTACGTCATTAGATTAATCTACTTCAGGCATGGTTACATGCAAGCGAAGTTGCGCTCACGCTAAGCATACTCTCGGGCAGACTTAAAGTTAAGCAATAACTTACGGTTTTGCGTAAATTTAAAGGCTTTGTGACACGGGTCGGCGTAGCTACGCTCACGCTAAGTATGACTTACGCACGGACTTAGGCTTATGCACAGTTCGTGCAATGGTCCCCTGAGTAGGTAAATTTTAAACGATACAAAATGAGACAGACATCACAGGTCATATGAACTAGATTACACTGGAAATACATATACTTGAAGAAATGTCAAATCAGTAGAAAAATATTTTGAGTAGCAAATTCGGTCATACAGCATACTGCAATACGAAAGTCCCGAAATCAAACTCTCTAGTTGTTGAAGGCACGAAATGACATCATTGCAAACACGATGTCAGCCCATTAGGTCAGGCACTGGGCAATGCTTTAACATTAGCAGCAGTGCAAATATCGGAATATAGGTATCACAGTGACTTTCAATATACTGAAAATCCAAACAACTTTAAAGTGATGGTAAACCCTCAAGAAAAGTTTCCATCAAATGAAAGACCATTGCAAACAGTGTGGCAAAATATTTATTGTAATTTTTTACGATTTCATTACAGAGTAAACTGCAAATAAAGTATGGTATTCTATGGTGGTCTGTTGCAATCATATTTAGGTCCAGTAACATCACACTGCCGTAATACATAATATATTTCAAACTGTGTAGGCACTTTCCAATGCTTTATTTAAGTTTAAGGTATGTACACTTTGAGTTTCAACACAGAACTCACTGTTCCAATGTGCATGTTTCACCAAAATCTGAGAGATGGTAACTCGTAAGGGTCAAGTTGATTTGAATCTTGCATTTAATTTTCCAGATTTTGGTGAAACAAGCACACTGAAACAGTGAGTCTGTGTTGAAACTCAAAGTGTACACATCTTAAGCTTGAATAAAGCATTGGAACGTGCATACACAGTTGAAATATATGTATTAATGCAGTGTGACGTCACTGGACCTAAATATGATTGCAACAGACCACCATAGAATACCATACTTTATTTGCAGTTTATTCTGTGTAATAAAATCGTAAAAAATTACAATAAATATTTTCTGACACAGTTCGCAATGGTCTTTCATTTGATGGAGACTATACTCGAGGGTTTACGATCACTTTAAAGATGTTATTCTCATGGAGTTATATATGCATTGTAAACACAAGGCATCACCTGTAGAAGTCCGTGAATAAAATAATACAGTATTGCCAATGTAAAGAAATGGTTGGTGGCTTAAGCTCAGCATATCATCACATGAGCGATGATGTCGTTTTGTGCCTTTTGCGAGTTTGATTTCGAGACTGTCCTATTTGTCCTGTTGTTATGAAATGAAAGAAGCAACTTGAAGTGGGCATCACATACATGAACAGTACAAGGTGATGAAGCCCCTTCACCATTAAGACAATAAAACCTTGCCCAGAATGTGCACATGGAAGGCACAATATGCAGATAAGCTATGAGAGTCCTTTACATGCTGATGTCTGTCATATGTGAAAAAAATTTAAGCACACAAGTATGGACATGAGATGTGTTATGTTTATGTACTGTATGTATATGTGTATATATTTGACGTTTGTCTACTCAAGAAAACAGTGATAAACATATATACTTTGATTTGAGGCAAGTGCCATTCTCCATGCTGTGTTAGTTGAGCTGGTATCATACATGAATTTCATTGTACCATGCAATTTGGTTGATCAAGAGCGAGTGCCTGTATGAAGCATACATGTATGCAATATGCTGGACAATGCAATAGAATATTTGGTGTCCATGTTTGTAAAATCGAAGTTCCAAACCAAACAAAGATGCAATCAGTGTGATCAGTAAAAAGTCAAACAGAATTGTGTTGTAGTTTCATGCTTCCAGTCATTCTTTAACTACTATATTTGGACTGTAGACCCTCTATAGACAGATCCATTTCATGATCTAGTGATACTTAATCAGCTAACTCCCATATTCTGGGTTGTAGTTGTCACAGCTCTCACATGCAAAATAGGATTTAAAAGCATATATTTCAACATCGCTATTTCGAACAAAGTTGTCAAGATTTGTCTTAATAAGTAACACATTAACCCGGTCTTCAAATTGGAAGCATATTTGCTCAATTTCTACCCGTTCCAATAGATTTTCCCATATACAATTATAGGGAAAGCTGCGAGGGAATATGATTTGACATGGCTATTGACACTATTTCAGTCATATCATGACGTTTGGTTCCTATTCCTTTTCACACCCAGAAAACAAACGGGTAGGGTCCTATATTCCTTTTTTAACACCGGAGAACCCCACGGGTGCCCCAGTTAATCACCTCTTATGACAAGCTCTCTGAAGCGCTGAGGCCTATTCTTACCATGACCCGGAGTGTGCACGATGACACCCCAGTTCAATCCCCGGGAGCCCCATGGGCAGGAGAGCTGCGACAATTGATATGTGTACCTGTATGGTGAGCCTATGACGAGATGATCACTAGAGCATAAAACAGCTATATTGGGACCTCCTGAGTACAGGGTTCCTGCCCTTGGTGAAAGATAAACTTCCAGAACATTTTCAACTCTATAGAAACCTTTTACAGGTCCCGACAAGACCCTGCTATAATATCTCATTACACAGGCCCAACAAGACCCTGCTATGATATCTCATTACATAACTCTGGACAAGGCCCTTGCTATGATATCTCATTACATAGCTTCCCACAAGGCCCTGCTATGATATCTCATTATATAGCTCCTGACATAGCTATGTAATGAGATATCATAGCAGGGCCTTGTCGGGATATATGTAATGAGATATCATAGCAGGACCTTGCTATGATATCTCATTACATAGATTCCGACAAGGCCCTGCTATGATATTTCATAACATAGTTCCTGACACGGCCTTGCTATGATATCTCATTACATAGCTCCCCACAAGGCCCTGCTATGATATCAGTCTGTTTGGGTTTCTTCCAAATTACTACAATTGATTTATCGATCATGATTCTGATTTAGCAGAAGTATTAATTCTGTGTCAGATATTTCTGGAAAGATAGAACTATACAATTCATGGTCTTTCCAAATATTGTTAAAGAACCTTGCATGGTTTAGTGAGGTTAAGGTCCCCATGAGATGTGGTTTGGTGTGTCAAAATGAAATATTCAATATACAAGAACTTTTTCAATTAGTTTAATTACATTGTCTTGTCATATGATCTTAGGGTTTTTGACTGTTTCGAGGTGAAAACCCTTTTCTCTCTGTAAATGTATGCACACAGACCAGAATCCAAACCATTCTTGAGAAAAAACTAACTATTAACATGACCAATATTTCAGGGTAAACCTTGTCTTGGTTCTGGTTTTGTATGTTTATGGAGAGAAGAGGGTGCTCTTTTAAAGGTCAACTGTAAAACTTTTATTTTTTCTTGTGTTATGTGATATAACTGTTATACGATTTTGGGGCGAATATATTTTGCTGAATTGTACTAATAACAACTTTAAAGTTATCCCGTTATAAATCCATATTGAAAACTTGCATCGCTTGTCTCTCTTTGCTTGTATAACATTATGACGTTATAGAGGTCTCATTCATTCAAGTTTTAGTTTATGTATCATTTTACATGACGTCATGCCACATCGGATGAATGAGTGAGGACCACAATAATGTCATTACGTTCCAAAAACAATGGGAGGCAATCGATGACGTTTTCGAAAGTTGTGGCTTCCATTTTCTGGTGGTATAAGCTTCGACTTATCATATACTTGGAAGGAGAAAATAATCCACAGAACTATTACCACACGTAAACAACTATAACTACAAAGGCTTTGGTTTCTGACAATTTAGCAGAACATTGGAAAAGCTTTGCAGTTCAGCTTTAACCTGGAAATGACAATTTTGCACAAATACACTACTTCAAGATGCTGTTATTTAAAAACCTAAGACCTAGCACCAAGAAAATACTCAGACTATACAACAAGATGATAGATCTTAAGTTAACTGAAAAACTTCTTTCGTGGGGGCCAAAACCCCATTAACTGCGCCAGATCATTTCAAGAATTTGCAGGACCTTAAATTAATTTTCTCAGAATTCATGGAAATTAAGGACCAGTAGGAACCCTGTGGTTAGCAAATACCCAAGTGTTTCTATTCTTTACAGCATAGTGACAGAAGAAAATGAAATACAAGTAAAATTTGAATTCCAGCCATTCTGAATACTTTAGTCAGAACTAACTGTAACCAACTATGCAGGCAGTGTTCTAGATTCATTACCAATCCTCCAGCCACAGACTGGTCGGTGGTCCCCTAAAGTCATAAATTAAAACAATTTGTGGAATATATTGTAACAAAATCTAATTTCACACTGTTTACTTAATATTTGTTTTTACTGAATTGTAACATGTATCAGATCTGTGCCAGGAGGTTATATAAATCTTGCTGTAATCTGTGTATGCTTAATTCATGAACTATCAATAAACTTGTTTGTGAGCTACATGTACTCACTCTAATAATTCAAACACTTTTAGATCAGCCATTTAATTAACGAAATTTGAAAACTAGAAATTTTGATTAATCTTTTGCAAACACAGTAACTAAAGTAGCCCAATTGTGAACAGTCAGAGCTGAATATTCACAGAAAATTCTCTGGAATTGGCTTCCAAAGTGCATTTTAATATAATGTATTAAAATACATTTAATGTAAATTATTAGAAAGATTATCTGTTTATATAACCTGGATATAGCCTGGGTACATGTAACAGTGCTGAGACTCCTGTACTGTGGTGTGGTCCGGTGATGTATATAGGCTGTATATGTTGTGTAGATAACATTGACATAGCCTGTACATGTCACAGTGGTGAGACTCGCCTGTACTGTGGTGTGGTCCGGTGATGAATATGGTCTGTATACCTTGTGTATATAACATTGACATAGCCTGGATACATGTAACAGTGCTGAGATTCTCCTGTACTGCGGTGTGGCCCGGTGATATATATGGTCTGTATATGTTGTGTATATAACATTGACATAACCTGTGTACATGTTACAGAGCTGAGACTCTCCTATACTGTGGTGTGGTCTGGGGATGTATATGATCTGTATATGTTGTGTATATAACATTGACATAGCCTGTTCATGTAGCAGTGCTGAGACTCCTGCTCTGTGGTCTGTATACCTTGTGTATATAACATTGACATAGCCTGGGTACATGTAGCAGTGGTGAGACTCTCCTGTACTGTGGTGTGGTCCAGTGATGTATATGGTCTGTATACCTTGTGTATATAACACTGACATAGCCTGTTCACATGTTACAGTGCTGAGACTCTCCTATACTGTGGTGTGGTGCGGCGATTTATATCGTCTGTATACCTTGAGTATATAACGTTGACATAGCCTGTTCATGTAGCAGTGCTGAGATTCCTGCACTGTTGTCATGGTGGTGTGGTCCGGTGATGTATATGGTCTGTATACCTTGTGTATATAACATTGACATAGCCTGTTCACATGTTACAGTGCTGAGACTCTCCAATACTGTGGTGTGGTGCGGCGATTTATATCGTCTGTATACCTTGAGTATATAACGTTGACATAGCCTGTTCATGTAGCAGTGCTGAGACTCCTGCTCTGTGGTCTGTATACCTTGTGTATATAACATTGACATAGCCTGGGTACATGTAGCAGTGGTGAGACTCTCCTGTACTGTGGCATGGTCCCGTGATGTATATGGTCTGTATACCTTGTGTATATAACACTGACATAACCTGTGTACATGTTGCAGTGCTGAGACTCTCCTATACTGTGGTGTGGTCAGGTTATGTATATGATCTGTATACCTTGTATGTATAACATTAACATAGCGTGTGTACATGTAGCAGTGCTGAGACAATCCTGTACTGTGGTGTGGTCCAGTGATGTATATGGTCTGTCTATGTTGTGTATATAACCATGGATTCTACAGTGTAGAAGCCATGATATAACATTCCAAAGCTTCCCTGGCCAGTGAACATTTGTCATGATTGCAAAAACAACTTTAAAGGTGCCAGAGGGTTCAAGAGGGGGTGATCCACACCCACAGACCAATGTAACTTACATAAATACTATATAAACGTCATCAAACCATAAACCACTGCAGGTAAGTAATAGAATGCATATACATAGCATTAAGGCAGTATAACTATGATACCAGAATTTGTACAATGTTGACTTTGTAATCTACCACTTCAGCAACGGTCAAGATTATTCATGTTAATGATTCATAATCCAAGTTAATCCTAGATATCTTGCCTCGATATCAGCAACAAATTGATTGAAATGTGGGTCACCGCGTTTGCTCCGGTTCGTTCTCCTGGTCTCTCCCTATCTCTTAGACCTGGGGCGGGTTTTAACTTTTTGACAACTGGTGTAAATATGATCAATAAAGACCAAATTTTTCTATCATTCCAAGAAACGATCAATAAGCTTACAATTATGATAGTTTTGGCAACTTCATGTCAAAAATACTCCAGTTATCATCGATTAATTTTTTTTTCTAGGTTAGAGATAGCAAAGCACTCTAATTAATGAACCAGAACTGATGCGGTCAACCAATTATCAGTGCATCGTCAGCTGCTATCGGTGCAAGATAGTTTTGTCTAAGGCTTAACTTGCATTAACTTGAATTATACTGCAATTGACATACATGTAAGTATGATATTAGAGGTATTTTGTTTATACAATCGAGTCAATGGGAAATTTTCCTCCTTGAGAAAAGCCTAAATTTAATACAGAAAAAGAATAGTTCACCTTCAATATTTGAGTACATAATTTGAACAGATGTACTATGATGACTATATTTCAATGCGCCAAGTAGTGGAATTTATCTCAAACATTAGTGAAACATTTTAGGAATTTCAATCCCGCTGTATCTTAGAAAATACCAGCATATTACAAATTAAATTAATGAAAATTTCAGAAAGTTATGAACAAGAAATGAATCTTAATGTAAACAGTACCAGGAGTACCGAATATGATCATCAATGACATGATTGAGACATGACAGAAATTTCTGGAATGAAACGGTCATCACATTTCTAGCTCAGGTGGGGTTTTGTCTACTATGTCTGATCGACGCCAAGCCATTCTCTAGCTGCAGTTTTTGGGGAAATCCTGGACGGCTCATATTTGCCGAAGTCATTCATCACAAACAATAAAATAATTTGCTTAGATGATTTTACCTTTATATTCAACCCCTGGTTATAAGAAACTGTCCAGCGTTAGCTTCACAGGAGACTGAAACTCGAAACTCAGGACGGGTCTACAGAATCTGGCGGTTGTTGTGGCACATAAACTGTATGCAGAGCCATTACCAGTAACTCAGAATGGAAGTTGTCGCTCAGAGTTTTGGTCTGTTGTGAAGCTAAAACTGAACAGTTTCTGATAAACAAGCGCTGAATATAAAGGTAAGATCATACAGCATCAACTTATAAACTTGTTTGTGAGCATTCGTCTCAAGACTATACTATGTGAACTAATTTACCAGTTTTCAATGTGCTTCAAACAACATACTTACTCTTCCTGTTGTCTATTGAGAAACATTTCATTGTATGATGCGATGACGAGACAAATATTACTGAGGAAACCATTACAGCCAGAGTCCACAAACTCCAATATATCCTGAAACGAGCGGATAAATACATTTATTTATAAGACTAACACCAAATCTTTCATACGCCTGGACCAGTGATTGTCACGTGATATCGGACAGAAAGTTATATTCCCTTGCCAGTGTTATAACTTTGGTTGCCGTCACTGTCAAAGCATCACACAACTGACACTTTTCAACATGCATGATCAGACCAGATTTTGAGAAATTCTCTGGTCTATAAATTTTTGTATTCACCTAATTGTATAGTTCTAAACTAAATTCAGTATATTTTACGAGGTATTGTCAATAATGTTTTCCAAATTTTTTTGGGATATGTTCTATCTGCTATAACATACTGTAGATCAATTGATAAATGTTGCATCACCATAGAACATAAATACTTATTTGCAAGTCAAGGAATTCTTTATAGCTAATCACCACTATGTAATAAGTCCAATACTGTTTTCAATACATAATGATATATGCCATTCAGAATTAAACTGTACTATATGAAGATTATGATAACTGTAAGGTGTGATCATTACCATAGGTGTACTGAGATAGATCTGTGATGCGTTCTCTGGGTCAATCTCCACCTCTTCTCCCACCTGTAGCTTTATCTGGCTCTCCAATATGGACAGGTCAGATGAGAGTTTGTTACGAGCACTGAAAGGATACATGTCACAAGATATACTGCTTGCACACATGGAGACAATAAGAAAGCTCTATAGGTACAACCAGTCATCGTGCTGCATATGCATATCTCTTCTGACATGTTATGATATTAAAATTTTACTCCATGTTCTCAAGTATAAACGTTATCTTTGTGAGTGTGGTAAAAGCTCTAATAATTCGTACCCCCTAATATCATTTAATCACCCCCAAATTGTGCTTTTTTTTTAGCTCATTCTGATCAATTTGATCACATCAAGATGAGGATCTCTGTTTGTATATTTTCATTAACTTTCCATTTTAATAAATTTGATCACTCCAATATTTGGGAGAGACTGAGAATATGAATCTTATAATTTAATCATTTAGCGTGTTCACAGTACAACAACAAATAATCTACACGAACTATGGAGCGACTTAATATGGAAACACAGCAGCCATCATACCAGGAGGTGTCAATGAAGTAGACAGAAAGAATAAATGGTGAACTAGTTCCGACATTTACTCACTGTGATAAGAACTCATCACATAATTCTTCAGCAGGCTCGTTCAACTGTAGCAGTAGATCCACACATTCTGTCAGCTGTTTGGGGCTCGACTGGAATAATTAAACTTCTTTACTGATACATGCTTAACATAAACCAATCTCAATATAAAAATAGTGTTCAATGAAATATCAAACAACTTGAAATTTTCATTTATAACCAGATTATCAAAGAATGGGGGAAAAAAAATAAAAAAAAATAAAGAAGTCATCAAAAATCATAGGATCTTCCTTTTCTTCAATAGTTACACCAGCCGCATTAAGATACGAAGCATGTATTACATGTACAATAAATGTATCAAGACAGTACTACAGCTAACCTCTGGAATAATTTACTCACTAATTAAACTTCAATCACCCCCAATTTTGTACACAAAATTCAGTCATGTGTTTTAATAAAATTATCAGCCACTAAAATCATTAAAATAACAAATAATGGATCATCTGCATGATGCGGATCATTTTATCAACTTCCTGTTCAAATAAAATTGATTACCCCTAATTTTAAGGTGGGAAAACTATACACTGTATGACCATTACCACTGTTAATCCACAACATAATTTCAGTAAGATATTCATGTCTAACTGTTTTGCAATATGATCGCACATGCAGCAACATGGTTTGACAGTACTGCATCATCAGATTAAAGGTGAAATGCAAAGGTTTTCAGATTTTTCTGTTGAATAATGATAGAAATACCAGTCTATCAACTTCGCTTGGTTTAATTAGAATCATTTCGTTTGCTAGAATTGTCAAACAACTGTTGGTATACCAAGCCCAGCTGAATTCAGATTTGCAACCGTCATCACTTATTTTTCCTTGATTGTGATGTCTCGTCAGACAAGCCACCCGGAGACTGAATGTTACACGTATTGATGTCCCACAGGTGGCCTGGGGTGACATCACAAACTACAAGTACATGTAGCATCAAACAAAGGCAGACAATGTGATGAAGATTTCATTTCTGAAATCGGCCTCTCTTGAGATACCAACTTTTCAAAACTACACAACAAAATACTTCAAGTAACACCAAACGAAGTAGAAGGCTGGTGTTTTCATCATTAACTAGCACATGAAGAATATAAAGATAGTGCCACGGCACTGTAGCTCATCTGGCTGTAACTGGCAAAAGTAGCTGTGAGAAATTTTTACTAAAGAACTGCAATAGATGAGGTTCTAACTTGTGTTGTTCCCCCTGAACACTAAATGATCCATGCAGTAATTTCCTGAGATTTCATGATAACAAAGTTTAATGGGAAATTCAAGATGTGGCCATATTGGATTTTCGAAATGCACCAAAAAAGGTATCTTGCACAACTGGACCACAAGGGGAACCTGTGTACCCAATTTGACAAAAATCAATGCAGTAGTTCCTGAGAAATCGCGAAAAAGTTTCATGGGGAAATCCAAAATGGCCGCCTGGTGGCCTTATTGGATTTTCGAATCAGAGCAGAACAGGTATCTTGTACAACTAGACCCCAAGGGGAACCTGTGTACCAACTGTGAGAAAGATCCATGCAGTAGTTCCTGAGAAATCTCAATAACAATGTTTCATGGGGAAATCCAAAATGGCCGCCTGGTGGCCATATTGGATTTTTGAATCAGACCACAAAAGGTACCTTGCACAACTAGACCCCAAGGGAAACCGGTGTACCAAATTTAAGAAAGATCCATGCAGTAGTTCCTGGGAAATCGTGATAAAAAACTTTCATGGGGACATCCAAGATGGCCGCCTGGTGGCCATATTGGATGTTCAAATTGGACTAAAGTACACATGTTGTACAACTAGACCCCAAGGGAAAACTGTGTACCAAATTTGAGAAAGATCCATGCAGTAGTTCCTGAGAAATCGCGATAAAATACTTTCATGGGGACATCCAAGCTGGCCCCTGGTGGCCATATTGGATATTCAAATTGGACTGAAGTACACATGTTGTACAACTAGACCCAAAGGGGAACAGGTGTACCAAATTTTAGAAAGATCCATGAAGTAGTTAGCGAAAAATGATGATGACAAGATTTCACTGGCAAATTCAAGATGGCCACCATGGCAGCCATATTTAAAATCAGATCGACACCCCATGAACAATTTCTGGTGTACTCATTGGGGGGAACATGCATGCCAAGTTTCAGCTTAATCGGCCAAGCGGTTTCAGAGAAGAAGATGTTTACGGACGACGGACGACACACGGCGGACAATCAGGCCATGACATTAGCCCATCATGTACCTTTTGAGTAGAGAATTATATGCTCAGTTCATTTCTATCACAATACAGTTACAACCAGGATAGAGGCTAATAATATAATTCAGCAAACGTATTTGTTGCAAATATATTGCACACATACATCCTTATCTTTGAATGTTTCCCTCAGTTTGAGAGCCAGCTCGGTGACGATCTTGTTACAGTCTTCATGGATCCCCTGGAAGCTGGGCATGTGCTTGTACTGGTGTAGGACCTTCTTGGCCTTCGTGTAATACCTAGCATGATGGTACAAGCCATCGGGATAGGCAAAAATAAAACAATGAGTACATGAAACATAATATAGAAAAATTATGTTCACAAAACGGAATAAAGTCCGCTACCGACTGCTCTTGCCAGGTAATAATAACACAGGAGTACCTCTCCAGAACTTGCAGGATAATCACTACAATGTTGTCGGAATAAATTGGTAATACCCCAGAAGCAATGCCCAGTGTTTAACGTTAATATGATATTAATAATCATGACAATAGAATATACAAATTGTAGAAGCTTGAAAACAATATCCAGCAATATGGACAGGTTCACTATTCTAACTATTTATATTAGAGTGCATCTGCCAGAAAACATGGACATCTTTAAATAATACAGAGTCCTCCCACTGAAAAGGGAATGTCCTGAACAAAAGACTAACAATACAACTTGCAGCAGATCCTTTGTAAATTTGATGATTCTTACACCAAATTGTTACCGATTTTATAAAGCTGTCATTACTAATAGTTACTAATGAGGAACCCCTGCTACGTGTATTGTTTTACCTTTAACACAAGCCTACACTATAATTATGAACATGATGCATGTACAAATGTACATGCAATATCAAATACTGATAAACTTGAAAATCCAAAGAAACCATCTTACCTGACAGCCTGACTATAGGCCTGCATCTCTATACACTTGTTCAACCTGGCAGGCAGTTCAAACAGGAACTGGAGCTGTAAAATACAATGAAATCTTATATCAGTTCTACTTCAAGTCACAACACACCGATGTGAATGGTATAAAGAAAACTCCATGAATTTTCCCTAGGTCTCAAAATTAGATGAGCACAATGGATGAGCTTGGAAAACAAAAATGTTTTTGTGAGTACTGCAAATTAAATGCACATAATTATGTCAGGATATTTGTCAACGCTTTTAAATCTACTAAGTATGAACAGTAAATCCTCCAATAATTCAATCACAGGAAGTGGAATAAGCACCATTAAATCAGAGGGTGATCAAATTTATTAGAACAGAAAGTTGACAAAATGGTGAAAAATAATGCATAATCTATCATTTCTTCGTTATTCCATGCTTTTAAAAGGTGGTCAGATTTATTACGACCGATAGAATTCTGACAACAAAATTGGGGGTGATTGAATTTTAATAGGGTGGTTGAATTATTAGAGGCTTTACCGTGAACATTATGCAGGACACATACCTTCTTCAGTAAAGAATGGACCCCAGATAATTTGATGATCTGCTGCCTGCGATCCTGCAGGGTGTCACTAATATTGCCACTGAACTGAGTGATGGAGGCCATGTTTGTTGCTAAATGATCCATTTCATCCTCCATTTTCTTGAAGTCATTCTTCATCTGTGCACAAAAACATAGGCACATAACGTACATTATCATATAATAATTGAAGTTTTATACCTTTATCTGAGCCACAGGCTCACAAGAAAGTTGAGCAGTTTTGAAAATTACACAAAATACCCCATTACCACAGAACTAACAGCGATACTGTCCTGAGAAGACTTTTAGCTGGAATTCTGAAAGAGGTTATCTCACAGTATTTTTGAAAACAAGTTGTCTCATTTCTATCTCCTTCATGTTAACCATAGAACCATAGCAAAACTACTGGGGGAGGGGGTTGTCATCATGACCCCTCCTGCCAAACTTTCTACCCCATCTGTGGACTGACAAAGAATTGAGAACTGACATACCATGATTTTGTAGTTATATTGGAAATGTAAAGCCCTAGGGAGATGGCACGAGATATTGGGGTGAAAAGCCCAGGCCATGAAGGGTTAATTTAGTCTCATCCTAAAATACCAGTAGGGAGTCACCCAAACTGATAGATGACAAAAAGCCTGGCCATGACAGAAGTAATGGATAAGAGGATGCGGTTATTGATACCTTTCTGATGGTGTCAGTAGCACTAATAAACTTGTTATAGTTCTCGTAGACTAGGGTCTGCATGTCACTGTCCAGGGCCTTGATCTGTTTGACCATCTCATGTTCCTTATCCATGAGCTCTGTCAATGACTTCTCTCGTATCACCTTGGTGAGGAACACATCTGGCTGGAAGTGAGCACCGTTGATATCACACGGATCCAGCGTCGCTGCATTTGCGGCATCCTCTGGCTCCATCCCATAGTACATCTTGAGCATTCCGTGGCGACGTCGGCGGGTATCGCCTGTTACCCCAGCCCCCGTCTCATCTAAGTCAAGTTCAGAACAGATACAACAGAGTAATTTCTCATATAAATATTCTTGAAACATCATGGTGGAGGATTTATATTTAATATGATCACCTGAACCCTACACAGTAATTCTCATGCTCCACATAATCTTCTGTAGCCAAGCTAATGTACATCACCTTGTTCTGTACATATATACATACGTATAGAGCTTTGCGATGTAGTTGACTTGGCTTGGGAAGATGCACATCACATGATCCAGTTCATAATATGACAGTACAGTGGAAACACCTGTTGGCTGTACAACACAATAACAGCCTCTTATCATTACCATCAGTAGACACAATAAGATTCTAAATCAAACCAGAATTTATGTTATCAAGAAAAATTGTTTGCCTATACTGCGATATTTTAATATTGTTATATGTGACGGCAGGTCTATATAATAGGCAGAAGTCTGGGTACTTGTACATATATACATATGTGTACATGTATATGCTACAATACATCAGCTTCCTAGAGCTGTCTCTGAAATAACGTCAATACTTGTACAGGTACATTACTGTAAATGTTTTAACAGAACCTTGGATGTATTGAACATTAAATTTAAATCACTTAAACAGCCCTGAGCATACGGTAATCCCTCTAAAAATACAATTCCTCTATCAAAATTCAATCACCCTAATTTTGGCAACAAAATTCAATCGGCTGTTCTTATAAATATGATCACTCTCGAAAATCATTGAAATAACATATAGAAATACTGGATTTATCTTCATGATTTCGGACCATTTTGTCAACTTCCTGTTCTAATAAAATTGATTACGGTGGGAAATGCAT
This sequence comes from Hanleya hanleyi, assembly GCA_036873755.1. NCBI lineage: Eukaryota > Metazoa > Mollusca > Polyplacophora > Lepidopleurida > Hanleyidae > Hanleya > Hanleya hanleyi. The sequence goes on along the minus strand of JAVTVY010040643.1, from coordinate 103,421 downwards.
AGATACAGTATTACTCCTGTGACTGAAATATTAGAGAGATTATCATATAGAATCGGTGATACTGAATTACCATGGGTTCTATTTTGATTTTACAGCCTTGCACATTGGTCGCAAACTTTATCAATATTTGTTTGTTTCTGGTCAGGAGAATGTACATCAGTTTAAATGATCCGAGCAACATTGCCCCGTGCTCCTTCATTGGATCAAGATTCAATAGAAGTTTAGGCCAAAATATCAAATTTTACGTTTCTGCTCAAAGACCCTCGAAAAAGGTGGTGGGGCTTTTTGATTTGTATTCTGAAAGATCCTCAATTTAGGACAGTGGTATATGTTAAGCCATTATCATTATTTGAACATATGGATGACAGTCAAACACACCGAGTCTGATAATGAATACCATTTTATTTTTGGACTCGTCCGACTTTCATTGTTCAGTTCCTCAACTTTTCAACAAATTGACCCATTTCTCTCAAATTCACCAGGATAACCATGGGGTCACACAGATGTCGCATACCAAAATAGAGGTCAGTAGGTCAAAGGTCAAGGTTACTATGGCCTAAAATCAAGAAATCATCAAAATTCAGTTTTTGTTTGAGTGGATACATCAGTGAGAGACAATATGCTGTGTACTGAAATTCTCAAAGGTCAAATGTCAATGGTGGTCCCCCAACACCAGAAAATTATTGTAGGGGAGAGAGGGAGGGAATTTGGCTTAATGTCACACTCAAGTTTGTTTCACTCATATGGTGACAGTCAGTTTGGTTGGTGGAGGAAGCCGGAGTACCCGGAGAGAACCACCGCTCTTCGGCAGATGGACCAGCCGGGCTCGAACCCGTGTCGGTTCAGCGGTGTGAGGCTAGCGGTCACCAGCGAAGCGCCTTAGACCACTCGGCCACCGAGGGCCCTAAAAATTATTGTAACCACATACTGTGCCAGTCATAGAAAAATATTTGTCATAATTGCTTACTTTCTGCACAAAGTTGAAGCATCTGACCTCCAGTGTTATTTGATGTCTATATATAAAAGGAGTGCACAAGCTCTTTAAAATTTAACATCAGACAAATACTTTATGGATACCAGGGTATCTTTATAAACTAATCATTCTGGTACTAGTACTGTCACTTTTATGAAGCCCCAACAATGTGCTGTCAACAGACGACACTGTCAAATGCACCATCAACAAAGCCTATACCATTGAACATCATGATGTCACAAGGGAAAAGGTATCATTTACTCATAAAATGTATCCCTGAAACATACTACACAGAAATCTGTGCAGACGTCGAACATCTTTTAGCTTTAGCTTGTTGAACTAACTGCATGTTTAATGAGTTTTAAAATGTCACAACATGCACAAGGAAAAAGGTGTCATTTACTCGAAGAATGTGTCACTGATAAACGATTACAACTTTCATTGAGAAAAATGAAATCTTGGTGGAAGAAAGTCGGGTGTTAAAAAGAGAAAGTCTGATCACCTGAACAGGTGAAAGGGATTAAATGTTTAACATGGTTAGGCAGCTGACCATGACTGCATTTTGGTTCATGAGGTGGTTCCTGTATGTTCAATTAGCACCATTCATTATGTTGTTTGGGGACCATGTTATGGATTGCAGTGCTATAGCGGTTTTTCTCGTGTAATTTCCAAGATAAAGGACCTTTTGGTAGAAAATTAGCATCAGACTTCTGCTACTCAGAACGGATCTTTGACATTTTTTTTTATTATGTTTCTCCAAGGGCGTTGGAAGTGGAACGGCAGGTACCACTTTTGTGCCCCCCACCCCCCCCCCCAAAAAACACAGAAGAAAGAAAGAAACAAAAAAACTAAAGAAAGAAGTAAACATAAAATAAATGAAAAAGTTCAGTTTTGATAGCTTTTAAGTTAAAGACTTTATCAGTCCAGAGTGTCAGTGAATTTGTTAGTGGCATGCTACGTTTCTCGATCCGCTCGCCTTGTTTTCTCTTTCAAACAATTAGGCCTAACAAGCTTTGGTTAAAACAAGAGCTCAATAGTGTCTTATAGTCAAATAGTACGGGGAAGGCTGAAGACCCAGTGGATGAAATGGGGTCTTCTGTTATGCCAGGTTATGTTCATTGTGAGGAAATATGAACTCAAAATTACTTTTGCATGTATTAGTATTGGTGAACTTGTAATGAATGTGGAAATGAATAATAAATTTGTGATCAGGTTGTTTTTATTTCAGTATCAGGGTTTTTTTCAGACGAAAATCCTTTATCGAACTCAATTTCAAAACTTGAAAAACTCAATTTTTTTTGCGCGCCGAACTCAATTTTTCAACTTTTTAGTCGTGTAGTAGATATAAAACTCAATTTTTTATTATTTTAGTAGTACACTCCAAACAATCTTTTATTTGATCGCTTTTTCATCGCAGAGAAAAATACAAATGTTAAAAATGGCATAATAATAAACATGAATGTCCATTTTGTTATGCATGTACTTCAGAGTGAGGTATGGAGGTTCACACAAATAAACTACTGAAGTGTAATTGCTAAAGTAAATCCCATGCAACACATGTGGATATATGGAATGGACTGATAAATTACATGAACCAATTTCCAAGTTGCTGAATTTTAGTGATATGAAAACTGTAAATTATCACGTTTGTGACCACAAACATTGGTAGCATTTACTGGGGCTTTATTAATACTTTAATTTCAAAATTTGACGTCTGACATTAACTGCTTGTTATAGAAACTGTTAATTTCAAATATTTTTTATTCACGAAAGATCATCAATTTCAATCAGATGCATTGAATCAGATTGTGTCTACTTTAGGGCCCGGGTGATACCTTTGTATGTAGAAGTGAAATTTATCTTCAACTGTGAAGTTTAACTTCAACTGTGATCCAGCACTGTGAAAAAAAAACACAACAAAACAATTGTTATATTACTAGGGAGGTGATGCTAATCATTCAGATTTTGCAGAAACTACATATCAATGCCATCTCAAATTTACACCACCGATGAAATACTAACAAAAAGTATTTTTTCTGCCAGTGTTGACCAGTATGACCCGGTATTACCATCTCTCTAGCATTTTTACGAAATGAATGGGGCTACAACATGCACTTTCAGAATGCAGGCGGCCATGTTTGGAATATGATATGTGGTACAGACAATAGGCCTAAAATGATCTTTATTTGGGGATAAAAATTGACATAGAGTGCAAGGTGGTTTCCCTCTACGCAACTGCTATCCATACAATTCCTTCTGCGTTCATTCGTATATTTAATTGATTGTAATTCTTCGGGACCGTAACTCGTCGGTGTGTACCTTCCTTTCGTCGAACTGTAAAACGATTGTCACGTTGCCTTGGTAGGGTCAAGGTTGTTTATTAGCCAATCACGGCGCTACAGAGGGCGCTGGTCGGGAGCCCGCGAAAGAGTGCGCTACTTCACACTAATCCTGGTTTCCGAATGCAACAAGGGAGACAACTATTTATTGATGCAGTATCTCTGTCGAAGGAAAATGGCTGCCAATCGCTGTCGAAAGATGTTAAATAAAAATGGAAAGGTAACGATCGAATCTTTTACCCCAAAATTGTTGATGTCTTTCGTTATGATTCCAACAACGATCCTGGTTTACGTAAGGTATTCAGACATGATGTCTTTATATCGCCCTGTCTCTGCAATTGACCGCAACGTTGGCCAAAAAAAATTCTTGCCGGCAGACGCAAATTATATATTTCTTCCGACTATTTTTTCACAGAAACTCAATTTTTTTTTCACAGAAACTCAATTTTTTAGCGCGCCTTCGGCGCGCAAACTATCAACCCCAGAAAATACTCAATTTCCGAGAAAAAAAACTCAATTTAAAAAATTCCAAAAACTCAATTTGTAATCGTTTTTCATCGGGGTTACCCCGATGAAAAACTGTCTGAAAAAACCCCTGAGTATAAAAGTTTGGTTTGTTTTGTTTTTTTGTTATTCAATGATGATATGGGATATGATGCAATAATTAAGGAAAAATAATATTGTATAGCCCGACACATACAGTGTTGGTGGAACAAATATTGCCCAGGCAGTGATGTGGCTAGAAGTTGAAAAAGCCATTTATGGGTGTGAAGAATGAATATCTTTTCTCGAGGGAAGATTTAGATATTCAAAACGTATATATTTCGAAGATTGGTCCACTTGGGAAGTAATAAACGGATGGCGTTTGGAAAAGGTAGGATTTCGTTCGTTTATGAGAAGCTTTTCAAATGACTGTGTTGAGCGGTTCTATTCCGAACTTGTCTTTTTTTTTATGTCATAGAGGTCAGGGTTTGGTAGAAAATTAAGGAATGACTTTATTTGAGTCAAGATGAAAGGTTTAAGAAAATGTATACAAAAAAAACTTTGAAAAAAATAAAAGAAAACATAAAAATAATTTTCATAATTTATGAAAATATAAATGTAGACATCTGCCATCCAATATCTCACAGGCCAGGTAACTGTATGAGACGAGTTGTGTGAGTAAGTGATATACCCAAATGAGGTATAAGGTCAAGGCTTTACCATTGTCGCCATTTTTGCGGAATGAGCAAATACCCTCAGATTGACAGGATGCACTCTCGTATTATCAGGTCTGTCAAAGTTGGGAATTATGTGATATGTGTTAGCTGTGGTATTTCAATTTCTATCCACTATGAATGTTGACATGATTAACCACGCTGGTCCAGGGATTCATTGACGTCCGTTTTTACTACCGTTAAACGGTAGAAAAAAAATGTCAAAAACTGAATATAGACAGCAAAAAACTCAAAAGTGTACATTTTGGACAAGAAATACTCAATGTTTTTGACGAAAACTCAATACTGGAAATGGTGCAAATTATTTCAGTGATGTGAAAATCTGAAAATCATCGCCGATCCTTCGACAATTTGTCTTCGAACGTTTGGGGATTCCCAGTTCTAGATATAATTTCCGTCTTTCTTGCCGATTATACCTCACCATGGGCTCTCAGTTACTATCCATACTCGACGGAGGCAAAAAATACGGTTTCGGAGATTAATTTTCGGGACCGGGAATTGCCGATTCAATGACATCACCTAATCAGAATTCGTTAGCCAATGAGCATCAAGAAATTATCGGGGCCGAGTTAAATATAGCTCCACGAGACTAGAGGTGGCGGGATTTGTTGACAGTTCCTTTGTTCTAAAGTTCGACGGCGACCATGCGATGGACGTAAAGAAGTCCGAGTTCAAGACATCATTCTGCATGACAGCTGCTACATCTTACGTGAAAATCCGCTGATGATGTAAGGATTTATAGCGTCTCTTGCAAGCGTTATATGATAATTATCTTTGAATGTTTATGATAGTTTGTGATCTCTTACCGCTGTTGTTGTCTCTAAAAAGTTGAAACACGAAGTCCAATCAAATAATCAAGTTGAGAACAAAAAAGTTTGATTTCCTACAAACATTACCATGGGCTTGGAATCGATATTTTTAGCTTTGTTTATTTTTCTTCACATAGTCCTTATAGTACCAGTGGACTAGACTGGATCAACAAGGTTCTTTTCTATCAAACAATGTTTTTAATTAATGTCCCTATTTAATCTCTCCATTTTATCTGTCAAGTTAGACACTTACCCATAGAAAACTTTTTCAAATTTTATTTCGTTATTTCATTATAAAACACGTTACCAGCTTCACCTGGATGAGTTATTTATCATGTTTAATTATATTTGGATTTTACATTGAAAATCTGTATCAGAGGTGAAGTGTGCCAGACGCATTGGACAGTTTTTGTAGCTCACCTTAGTACTACAGAAACTATTTGTTAATATCTTAATTGGTAGGGTGGTAAAAACATTCAAAAACTCAATATCAACTTGTGGGTGGGCCGTAAAAACTTGGAAAAACTCAATTTGAGCATAAAAAGAACTCAATATTTTAATTTGGGTAGAAAAAATTTGGACTTCTATGAATCCCTGTGGTCAGTAAACACCAGCATATTGAAAAAGCCAGTGATGCCTAGTTACTACTGTCTGTCTCACATTAGGCTGCGGCGAGGTTTTCGTGGATTTATCAGTTAATATAGTACATTAGCTGTCGAAACTCACCATAAATTCCAAACTCTATTTGTGAAATTATTTGTCATCAAAAATATTTCCCTGACATTAGAAATTGTCAAAAAAAATCACCAAAGCTTGTCTCGTCCGACCAACCGACGTACATTGTTGAGAAACCAACCGGGCAAGTCCATTTTCATCCACAGGAGAGGCACAGCGCTAGGGGAAGTAACTCATCCCGCATATTCTGCACATTCTCGTCTCGCGAGACTCCCTACTGCGAGAAATAGTCTCACGCGTAAATGGGAGCCATCCCCCCAAATTTGGGGGATGAGTAGGCGGCGTATGATTTTCACGTCTGTATCCGGCTTGTCATTGACCTGCTGACTCCGCCGAGTTAGAAGCGAATTGCTAAACATAACATGGTCATGGGCTATATAATTGGGAAATGATTCTTTCCGTTTCGGAGCATATCAATCGCGAACAAATTATTGTCGGTATGTATACTTGGCCGTGAAAGCGAGTTTTCTAATACAGGAAGTAGTTCGCACAGTTCCGATCGGGTAGACACGGCTCTCTTTGAGAATGAGTCCTGGTCGAGCGAGTGATGTCATGCTGCCTCGCTTTGAGATTGGAGATTCAAAAATGTCACCAGTTTACATGAGAGTCGCTTTGGTCTCCCGCAGGTAGACACGGCTCTCTTTGAGAATGATATTCTGCACTGAAAGCAGACGGAAGAATTATCTCCCCTAGCACACTACCACTCTCCGGCTCCTATGGGCGAAAATGGACTTGCCCGCCCGTCGGCATGATCGGGTCTACAACATGCGGTTGCTCGGACGTGACAAACTTTGGAGATTTTTTCAACAAGTTCTCATGTCAGGAAACTAGTTTTGATGACAAATAATCGCACAGATAGAGTTTGGAATATATTGTGAGTTTCCACAGCTAATGTGTTATATTAACTGATAAATCCACGAAACCCTCGCCGCAGCCTAATGTGAGACAGACAGTAGTATACTGCCATATTTAATCTAGTCCAAGCTTCCTCTGACCCTTTGCCAATGCTGACAGATTGTTTTTTTGTGGATGTCTTTGACTTGTATTCTGTCGAAAATAGGTCAGTCAGAGCAAATTTTGGAGAAGTGAAAGAAAAGCAGTCATATTAGTTTACAAACTGACAGTACTTGTGAAAAGGGGTCTGTTCATGTTGGGAAATTATTCAGTAATAAAACCCAATAAAACAGCCGGTTGATTTTTCTTTCTGTCCCTTGAAGACAATCAATAAAAAACTATCTGTCAGAGGAAGCTCCGCCAATATTAAATTTTAATCCTGAACAAGTTCCCAAATCTCATAGAAGAACTACGTTTTCGTCTATGGAAACATAACATATACAGAGCCTGTACTCCAAATTTAGGGAGTTGTTAACAAAACGGTAACGAATACTGGGCCCTCACTGACCCAACAATTTGACTCAGACAAGAACATCAGTATGCAAATGAACGAAATGAACAGAAATATCAAATTGCTAGGCATTATGTCAATCGAGACATGTTACTTCATCCATTTGATAAACAAACACAAACACTATCTGCCATGAAATAGTGGAAAAATAAGAAATGTTGACAACGTCAAACAACCTGTCTCTTCTTCCGTCATGTTCATGGGTCATCCTATTTTGAGGAATACACGAAAAATCGGATACGGATTATAACAGACGAAGGCAAGTACAGTTTAGCTAGCTCATCACTTTTGTTGACCAATAGTCATCCATAGTGATCTATTATGGGATAGAATGTTACATATGCTTATCAGGACTACGTATACGTTGCAAATCTCTGAGGTTGGTTGGTTTGATTGGGCACTCCATGTACAACTAACTGATTCCTGAATCAAAAGCGGCTCTAAAACGAAAATTCGACTGTTCTGTTAACTGTTGGGCCCGTAACTATGGAATTTCAATGGAATGTAAGAGGTTTTTCCTAAATATCTTCGCTCGTAATTGAGATAAACCTTCACAACTTAGCGAGTTCAAAGATAGTAGGCCTACATCTGTTCAAATTACGTATTAATATCGGAGCTGCATAGTATAAAAAATAAATAAATAAAAAATAATAATAATAAAAAATATTTTCTGCTCTTTCTAAAAAACATTTACTTGAGAAATTACATTTTGCATTTTTGTAGACAGGACAGGAAATCAGAAGACAAATGAGTGTAACTACAAAAATAGATATATCGAAGAACATTTATGGCTGTCTGGCTGCCCGGAAAAATTGAAGAGAAAAAAAACAAAAAATGTTTTCTCTAAAACGGTCAAAACATATTTTTTTCACGTCCGAGAAAATTCAAGGATGAGAGACTAGTAGTATATAAAACCCCGATTCTGTCGCAAAAATGAGGCTGAGGAGTGAAGCTGTGGAGTCACGTGGAGCTGACGTCACGATGACGTCAATATGACGTCACATTCGGTCACGTGACATCCGGGTCACTTCCTGTGACGTCACTTCTGGTCACGTGACGGTCCAGCAAGAATTAATCTACGGGGAATGCGTGTATGGAATTGGGATAGTCATTTTTTCTTGTGGATTTTACTATGGGGTGTGGCACCTGGTTTTCTTTGTCTCGCGATGTAGAACACGATGAGAGGGGTGTCCAGGCCAGGGTTTGAATTCGCTGAAAAGTTCAGACAGGTCTGGAGTGGACATGTTAGGTCCATTCTGGCGCAGTGGACAATGTTAGTTCCAATGGGAAACCCACTCATGGTCATTTGCGGTATAGGGTGTGGCCCCTTGTTTTCTTCGTCTCGAGCTGAAGAACACGATGTGAGGGGTCTCGAGACTTTTTTCAAAATGCTGATGAGGCAAGCGCAGTGGGCAGGCAGATCGAGGTGGACATTTTGGGGTCGTGTGCGTTATCAGTTTAAAGTATTCGTGGAAAAATAAAATCTGAATGGACGTTTTGGGGTCGCAACGGACCAATAGTGGTCCGATTGGGCCGTGGGGGTGTCGCGCTCTCGTGAGGGACCATCCGACTGGACTATTGTGTCGTCGATTTCAACTTTCTGCGCATGGGCAGACAGGGAATGGTGGGAAAAGGGCACTGGAATGAATGTTATGGAGAGAGAGAGATTTAAGGTTTAACGAGGCGTTCAGCAATATTTCAGCTATATAGCGACTTTTTGGGGTCGAAGTGGACTCATAGTGGTGCGAATGGATCGGGGGGGGGGGGTATCAGTTCGAAGCTCTCATAAGGTAGCGTCCAACGGGACTGGTGTGGAGTAAAAGTAGCGCAATGGATTGGTGTGCATGCGCAGGCAGGGAATTGTGGGGAAATGGCATTGGAATAGACGTTTTGGGGTCGAGGTGGGCCCATAATGGGCGTACTGTGTCGGAGAGGGTATCCATGTGAAGCGCTTCTCTAGGCCGATCAAGTCTTGGGTGGGTGCATGTTTTCACAGAAAAAACCCCGGAGTCATAGAAATGAGAATGTTGTGATTGTTGTTGATGAGATGGTGTAGACTTTCAGTTTCGAAAAAAGTCAAGGGAAGTAATCCAGTTCAGTAGTACAGAAAGCAGAAACTGTCAGCGTTAATTTTACGAGAAATTTTCTGAGAAAACTCATGTTCTGTTTATAGATCACTCGGGAGTAGTAGAGAAAGGGGAGTTTCGGAGGTGCAATTGAGTGCGTTTGGAGGAGATAAGGGCCTTTTTCCATCCGGCTACCTGGTAGTAGAGTTTCCTGTGTGTGCGTGTGTGGAGAAGGAAGAGGAGGAGCAGGGAGGAGGAGGAGGAGAAGGGAGGAGGATGAGGAGGCGGAGGAGGACATGATTGAGGGAGTGAGGCGTGCCCAACGCCCGTCTAGTGAGTGAGTGAGTTTGAGTGAATGAGTGAAGCGTGCTCAACGCCCGTTTAGTGAGTGAGTGAGTGAGTGTGCACGACCAACGCCCGTGAGGCGTGCCTAACGCCCGGACGTACTAACGATGGCCAGTGAGTGACTGACTGAGTGTGGTGGTGGTGGTGGTGGTTGTTGTGGTAGTGGTGGTGCTGGTGTGTGGTGGCGCTAGTAGTGGAGTGTGGTGGTGGTCGTGGTGGAGGTGGCCGTGATGTGGACAGATGAGAGAGCAAAAATAACAAGGATGACAGGTCAATCATTATATTATTCCCACCAGTAAATCAGACCCACGTTGGGGGAGGCGCGTTGGATATGTTTACAATTCTCGTCCAAACAGATGCCGCCATTTCAGAAAGTTCATTTTTCGGCCATGTTCGCTCTGATCCGTTTCTCCTAAGCATGTTCGGACAGTCCAGGATACTGGAGCTTCGAGCTTTTATTTCTCTTATTGGCAGGCAGGGGAGATAGATGGAAGGGCTCCTCGACACTGGAATCAATCTCCATAAGCTCATCAGTTCGGGACGGTGGATCAACCTCCATGGGTCCTTCCATTCGAGGATGCAGGGAAGGGAGATGGATGGGCTCCTGGACACTGGGATCAATCTCCATCGGCTCTTCAATTCGGGAAGTCAGATCGACCTCCATGGGTTCTTCCATTCGAGGATGCATTTCCATGGGAAGGGAAATATCCGGTCTCGAGAGTGGCGAGCGTGATCCGTGTATGGCACTTTGGTGACGTCTCAATTGATCGGGATGCTTAAAGACTATTACAACACATATAAGGGAAGTGGGAAGAGGTGCCGACATACTGACAGAGCCACATGACTTCACAGTATAGTCTTCCGGTTAACCTATTCTAAAGCACATACCAAGAATCTAACGATTCGTGATATGTGTTGTATCTCAGGTACGCTTTTATTGTACCTGTTCATGTGACAACATGATATGACCACACGGCCCCTAGCACCGGGATAAGCGATATTAGATACAAATTTAGAGAGCTATGATGGAAATGATCCGACAACTCGTATATTGGTAATTGGTGAGCTGTTTCGCTGTGGCAACTCGTACACTGGGGATTGGTGAGCTGTATCGTCGTCAGATGAAAATGACGATATTCAACACAAAAGACTAGTCTGTAAGGCCTGATGTCGACCCAGCATCAACTTCCCATCAATGCCAACATATATCAAAGACCAAAAGGTCTGTACAGCGGGCGGAGTAGTATATAAAAGGCAAATTGGTGCTCTTTTATGCAAATTTGAGGCGGAACTGGGGCGGGATTTCCCAGTGGGGGTTTCCCACGGTAGGGGATTCCCCAGTGGGGGTTTCCCAATGACGATCACGTGATCAAGGCATGTCTAGACTTGTTCTGGGTTGTACAGTTCTGCCATACGGAGGATGGGTACTAGTATTTCAAATAAATTAATTAATTAATTAATTAATTTTAATTAATTACTTGTAAAATGGCGGTGTTTTTAGACGGCGCAAGGTAGCAAACGAGGCGGTGGGCACGTCACGGGGAGAAAAAACCCTCACATTACCCTCAAAAAAACCTCTAAGCCATATAATAATAATAAACATAATCTATAGGTGTTGTACCATGTTAATAGGATCAGTCTAGCATCTGTACCACCCTAGGGTCGAGTGTTTATTGTCCCGTGTATCTCCGCAAGAAAACAACAAACAAAATGGCGGCTCCAGGATGGTGCGGGGACGCCCTTTCCCCATCACGGCGTCGACCGTAGCGCCATCTGCACACATTGACGCAAGGGAGACAACTCGTGTGGCCCAAGGATATGGAAATAGCCGTGTTGGAGCTAGGGGAGCCACTACTGGTCCAGTGGGGTCGAGTGAGGTATCAATGTGAAGCCTATGTGAGGGGGCATCTGATGGGGTGGGTGTGGGGTTGAAATATCGGCATTCTGCGCATGCGCGGTGGCCCAAGGGTATGGAAATAGCCGTGTTGGAGCTAGGGGAGCCACAAATGGTCCAATGGGATCGAGTGAGGTATCAAAGTGAAGCTTAGGTGAAGGGGCATCTAATGGGCTGGGTGTGGGGTTGAACTATCGGCATTCTGCGCATGCGCGGTGGCCCAAGGGTATGGAAATAGACGTTTTGGAGCTAGCGAAGCCACTATTGGTCCAGTGGGGTCGAGTGAGGTATCAAAGTGAAGCTTATGTGAAGGGGCATCTCACTGGACTAGTGGGGTTGAACTAGCGCCATTCTGCGCATGCGCGGTGGCCCAAGGGTATGGAAATAGACGTTTTGGCATCTAGGGGAGCCAATAATGGTCCGATGGGGTCGAGTGAGGTATCAAAGTGAAGCTTATGTGAAGGGGCATCTGACTCGACTAGTGGGTTGAAATAGCGTCATTCTGCGCATGCGCGGTGGCCCAAGGGTATGGAAATAGACGTTTTGGCATCTAGGGGAGCCACAAATGGTCCAATGGGGTGATATGAGGTATCCATGTGAAGCATTCGTGAAGGGGCATCTCACTGGACTGGCTGTGGGGTTGAACTATCGTCATTCTGCGCATGCGCGGTGGCCCAAGGGTATGGAAATAGACGTTTTGGAGCTAGCGAAGCCACTATTGGTCCAGTGGGGTCGAGTGAGGTATCAAAGTGAAGCCTAGGTGAAGGGGCATCTGACTGGACTAGTGGGGTTGAACTAGCGTCATTCTGCGCATGCGCATAGACGTTTTGGGATGTAGGGGAGTCCCTAATGGTGCAATGGGGTCGAGTGAGGTATCCAAGTGAAGCCTAGGTGAAGGGGCATCTGATGGGTTGGGTGTGCGGTAGGAATATCATTCTGCGCATGCGCAGATGCAATGCGGAGCTCTCGTCCAATCAGAAGCGAGTATTTCAAAATCCGTCACAGAACTCTCAGCCAATCAGAAGCGAGTATTTTGACCCAGTGCATTATGGGCCATATCCATATATATAAATATATATTCCCATACTGGGGTATAGGTTCAATGTTTATCCTACTGGGAAACCCACTTCTATACATTTGCGGTAGGGTTGTGGGGTCTCGTTTTTTCACGTCTCGTCATGTAGAACATCATAGCAAGGGTCCCGGAGCGAATCGGTGAAATTTTTGAAAAAAGTCACCGAGGCCTGGGTAGGCCCATAGGCCTATACTGCATGGCTATGGGTGTATAGGGCCATACGGGGTGGCCATGTTGGAGTCTAGGTGAGTCCCTAATGATCCTATGAGGTCTTATTTTGAAGCTCTCATGCAGGAGCATCCGACTGGGCTAATGGTTCGTCCGTGTTCAATAGTCTGCGCATGCGCAGACTGGCCGTAGTATAGAAAGTAGGCATTTTGGGTGTTATGTAGGGGTGTGTTTGGGTTAGAGATGGGCTATTCACGGTTCGAATGGGTCGTGTGAGGTGTCAAAGTGAAGCTTGTGTGGGGTAGAGTCAGAATGGTGTGTTTTTGAATGCAAGTCGCGTTAATCTGCGCATGCGCAGTTGGTTGTAGTAAGTAAAGTGGCCATTTTGGGGCAGTGAAGGAAGGTATTTGGGGTCGAGATGGGCTATTCACGGTTCGAATGCGTCCTGGAAGGTGTCAGCTTGTAGTTCTCGGGGTGTACATTCCGATTTGAGGATGTTCCCGTCATCTGTGACGTCATCAGTGACGTCATCGGTACGAGTAGTAGCGAAAGTGGCCATTTTCGGGCAGTACATGAAGGTATTTGGGGTCGACATGGACTATTCACGCTTCGAATGCGTCCTGGAAGGTGTCAGCTTGTAGTTCTCGGTGTGTACCTTCCGATTTAAGGCATGTCCGCGTCATCTGTGACGTCATCAGTGACGTCATCAGTACGAGTAGTAGCGAAAGTGGGTATTTTGGGGCAGTACATGAAGGTATTTGGGGTCGACATGGACTATTCACGCTTCGAATGCGTCCTGGAAGGTGTCAGCTTGTAGTTCTCGGGGTGTACATTCCGATTTAAGGCATGTCCGCGTCATCTGTGACGTCATCAGTGACGTCATCAGTACGAGTAGTAAGTAAAGTGGGTATTTTGGGGCAGTGAAAGGAAGGTATTTGGTGTAGAGATGGGCCATCCTTGGTCCGAATGCGTCCGGACCAAGGTGTCATTTTGTAGGTCTCAGGGTGTAGACCCCGATTTGGGGGCTGTTCACAGCATCTGTGACGTCATTGGTGACTTCATCAGTACGAGTAGTAGCGAAAGTGAGCATTTTGGGGCAGTACATGAAGGTATTTGGGGTCGACATGGACTATTCACGGTTCGAATGCGTCCTGGAAGGTGTCAGCTTGTAGCTCTCGGGGTGTAGACCCCGATTTGAGGCATGTTCGCGTCATATGTGACGTCATCGGTGACGGCATCAGTAGGAGTAGTAGCGAAAGTGAGCATTTTGGGGCAGTACATGAAGGTATTTGGGGTCGACATGGACTATTCACGGTTCGAATGCGTCCTGGAAGGTGTCAGCTTGTAGCTCTCGGGGTGTAGACCCCGATTTGAGGCATGTTCGCGTCATATGTGACGTCATCGGTGACGGCATCAGTAGGAGTAGTAGCGAAAGTGAGCATTTTGGGGCAGTGAAAGGAGCTATTTGGTGTAGAGATGGACCATCCTTGGTCAGAATGCGTCCTGTGGGCTGTCATCTTGTAGCCTTCGGACACCTGTGACGTCATTGGTGACGTCATCAGTAGGAGTAGTAGCGGAAGTGAGCCTTTTGGGGTAGTGAAGGATGTTATTTGGTGTGGAGATGGACCATCCGCGGTGCGAATGCGTCATGGGAGGTGTCATGTTGTAGATCTTGGCGTGTAGACCCCGATTTGAGTGATATCCACAGCATCTGTGACGTCATTGGTGACGTCATCAGTACGAGTAGTAGCGAAAGTGGGCGTTTTTTAGCAGTGAAGGTTGTTACTTGGGGTAGACATGGACCACCCGCGGTGCGAATGCGTCGTGTGAGGTGTCACCTTGTAGCAACGCCCACCAACGCCATTCTGAATGCTTCAACGCCCTGGTGAAATAGCTCAGAAGCTCTGATATTCCATGGAATTGTCACTAATTCTTCGAAATGCAGTGATGCCCGTCAACGCCCGTCGTTACACCTTAACACTCTAACATAACGCCATGATATAGACCGGAGAGAGAACAACAACAGCAACAAGGATGACACATGAGAGAACAACAACAACAAGAAGTTTTTTCATATAGTTTATTCTCCCCAATGTTACATCATACCCACGCTGGGGGAGCCGCGTTGGGTATATTTACAATTCAAGAAGATTCTTTTCTAATCAGAGGCCACCATTTGCATGTTTCATATTCGTTCCTGTCCTTTAGATGTATTCTCGGCTACTCTTGTCCAATCAGAAGTCGCCATTTCAGAAAGTTCCATCTTCGGCCATGTTCGCTCTGAACCGTTTGTTCTAATCGTCATCGGGCAGGCCAGGATACCGTTGAGGCCACATATACTCAGATAGTTGTTTGTGCATTCTGAGTATCTATCAGTGCATGGGTGAATACTTTCATCCGATGGGGGTGGTGGTCAGTTTAACCACGAAGAACGTAACATTGGTCACCCTCTCCACTTGCCATTTTGTGTTTTGTCGTTGTTGTCGTACCCATTCCAAACTATCCACGCTGTCCAGTTCCTTCAGCATCGTCTCCAGTGACGCACGATGGATAATGGTGAAAGGCTGGTCAAACACCCGGGTATTATTGCTGGGATAAAAGTAACGGAGCTGGTCTGTCTCTTTATGGCGAAGAATGTATCCAAAAGTGAAATTTAACTTGAAGGCTGTATCTTGGTCGTTGAATATGGCTTCCACGTAGCTACGTAGACGGATGTTTTCTTCCAACCGGAAATTATATAAGTCCAATATCGGGCGATGCCGATGAAAACAGTGTCGGATCATGTACCAATGGCGTCGATACATCTCACGCACTGGATGATCTTCGGGTAAGAGATCGCTGGGAACATCCACCGCATCTTCCAGAAAATGTTCGATGTTGTCAGGCGTATCACCGCGGTGGAAACCTTTGCGCGCCGGGGTCAAAGGTCAGTTCCGGTCACGTGAACGGAAGCGGAAGTGACCTCACAGAGGTCGTATGCAAATGTCACTTCCGAGATCTGAGCTCCAGATGTGCTGTGATGGAGGGGTTAATAAAAGGATTGACCTGTAATCTTTGCTGTTGTTGTTGTTGTTGCTCTCTTTTTGGACTAACCAATCAGAATAGTACTTATCACGGCCTACACACGTAGAGCTACGTGTAGACGCGCATGTGTAACATGGTCTAACACGGCCCTCTGGATCTCACAAGCCCATTCCTATGGCTGCAGAGCCATGACGGAGACCCATCCCTATGCGACTCGCATTTTACAGCATGCGACCGTGGTTAATTCACTCACGGGTTACCGAGCAGTAGTTCGGTGCAGGACATGAGAGCTTTTGGACCTGGGCCTGATAGAAGTCTGGGATGGTAGTACATTCGTGAACATCCGGGCACTTTTACATCCGGGACTTTTACATCCGGGTACATCCGGCTTCTTGTACATCCCTGACTGTAGAACACCCGGGTACTCCTATGTTGGCCTATAAGAGCCGAAAGTTTTACGGCATTCATCATTTCCAGATCCACATCCGATTTGTTCTCTTGCACAACTTGCTCGAAGCGCTTTCATCGCCTGGACAGTTTGCGTTGTCACACACGTGTATGCCACGAAGTACCCATGCATACATGTGCGGATTGTGATATAGCCTTTAAGCATCCCAGTCAATTGAGTCGTCACCGAAATGTTATACACGGATCACGCTCGCCACTCTCGAGACCGGATATCTCCATCGGGCTCCTCAATCCGCGGCGAATCGACCTCCATGGGTTCTTCTATTCTCAGATGCATTCCGATAGAAACTGAAATATCCGGTCTCGAGAGTGGTGAGCGTGATCCGTGTATAACATTTCGGTGACGACTCAATTGACTGGGATGCTTAAAGGCTATATCACAATCCGCACATGTATGCATGGGTACTTCGTGGCATGCACGTGTGTGACAACGCAAATTGTCCAGGCGATGAAAGCGCTTCGAGCAAGTTGTGCAAGAGAACATATCGGCTGTGGATCTGGAAATGATGAATGTCGTAAAACTTTCGGCTCTTATAGGCCAACATAGGAGTACCCGGGTGTTCTACAGTCAGGGATGTACAAGAAGCCGGATGTACCCGGATGTAAAAGTCCCGGATGTAAAAGTGCCCGGATGTTCACGAATGTACTACCATCCCGGACTTCTATCAGGCCCAGGTCCAGAAGCTCTCATGTCCTGCATGTGAATAGTCAGTCATATTGTGTGTGCGTGTGCGTGTATGTGCGTGTATGCGTGTGTGTGTCTGTGTGTCTGCGTCTGCGTGTATGTGTCTGTGTGTGTGTGCATGCGTGTGTTTGTGTAGGTGTGTGTGTATTCATGTGTGTGTATGTGTGCGAGGGTGCGTGTGTGTGCGTGTATGCGTCTGTGTGCGTGTGTGTGTGTGTGTGTGCTTGCGTGTGTGTATGTGTGTGTGCGTGTGCGTGTATGCGTGTATGTGTGTGTGTATGCCTCTGTGTGTGTATGTGTGTGTGCTTGCGAGTGTCTTGACGCGTGTGTGTGTGTGTGCGTGTGTGTATGAGTCTATGTGCATGTGTGTATGCGTTCACGTGCCCGGAACTGACCTTTGACCCCTGCGCGCAATTTTTATCCGGTATTGTTAGCGCGCGCAGGGGTCAAAGGTGACGTGAACGGAAGCGGAAGTTACCTCACAGAGGTCATATGCAAATGTCACTTCCGAGCTCTGAGCTCCAAGTGAACTCATTGACCTTTGACCTCTGTCACGTGATATGCAAATTTCTGAGGTCAAAGGTCAATATGCGCTAGCGCGCAGGGGTCAAAGGTCAGTTCCTGGTCCTCTGGTGTTCCTCTCATCTGTCTGTATCATGGCACACGGCGACATACACACACCTACCCACAGACGTATACACACACATGCTGTATACACACACACGCACACACACCCACACACACACACACATACACACACACCCATACACGCACATACACGCACACGCACACACAACATGACTGACTATGCACATGCAGGACATGAGAGCTTCTGGACCTGGGCCTGATAGAAGTCCGGGATGGTAGTACATTCGTGAACATCCCAGCACTTTTACATCCGGGACTTTTACATCCGGGTACATCCGGGTTCTTGTACATCCCTGACTGTAGAATATCCGGGTACTCCTATGTTGGCCTATAAGAGCCGAAAGTTTTACGGCATTCATCATTTCCAGATCCACAGCCGATATCTTCTCTTGCACAACTTGCTCGAAGCGCTTTCATCGCCTGGACAGTTTGCGTTGTCACACACGTGCACGCCACGAAGTACCCATGCATACATGTGTGGATTGTGAAATAGCCTTTATGCATCCCAGTCAATTGAGTCGTCACCGAAATGTCATACACGGATCACGCTCGCCACTCTCGAGACCGGATATTTCAGTTTCTATCGGAATGCATCTGAGAATAGAAGAACCCATGGACGTCGATTCGCCGCCGCGTATTGAAGAGCCGATGGAGATTGATCTCAGTGTTGAATGAGAGAAGTAAGAGCTTCGAGCTTCAGTATCATGGATTGCCCGAAGACGTTTAGGTTACATTGAACGAAGATTGAACTTTCTGAAATGATGGCTTCTGATTGGTCGATAGGCCGGTCACCTCCCTTCTAACTTCCGGGTTCTTGACGTCCGCGTCTACATCCGGGTTCTTGTCGCTGATGTCCGCGCCTACATCCGGGTTCTTGTCGCTGACGTCCAAGTTGAACTGATTGTGCTAAAAATAGATCACCAGCTAGCTTGCTATAAAAGGGAAGCGGCCTGGCCGTTTCATCAGACACTCTGTCAACCACCAAGATGTTCACTTGTGCTACGTGCTCGAAATCATTCACTCGTCTGCACGACTTGCGCCGCCATGAGGCTACCAAGCACGAAGGAACCGCCCGGTATAGCTGTACGATATGTACACTGTCGTTTCAGCGCCCGGATCATTTACAGCGCCATGAACGTTCAATTCATGGGCCACCCAAGCGTCCATGGGAAGAATGTGGGCAACTCTTCAAACGACCCAGTCAGTTAAAACGGCATGAGCGTTTGATTCATGGTCCGTCACCACGGCATGAGGGACAACTTTCCACTAAAGAGGCACCCAGGAGGGACAGACTCACTGAAGATGAACCCGGGGAGACGAATGCCACTGGTGATGCGATCACGGAGAGCCCGCCTATACCCACAGTTCAGAAGAGCCTAGATATTCAGCCGGTCCCTAGCATTACTGTTCCCAGTCATACGCCTGACAACAACGAACATTTTCTGGAAGATGCAGTGGATGTTCCCAGCGATCTCTTACCCGAAGATCATCCAGTGAGTGAGATGTATCGACGCCATTGGTCCATGATCCGACACTGTTTCCATCATCATCGCCCTATATTGGTCTTGTACAATTTCCGACTGACCGACCTCGCCCGTCTACGCAGTTACGTGGAAGCCATCTTCAATGACCAACCTACGTCCTTCACATTAAATGTAGCATTTGGGTACATCTTATGCCATAAGATGGCGGGTGAATTGCGCTATTTCTATTCCAGTGCCATCAACCCAGTGTACGACCATCCTTTCACAATCACCAATCGGGCGTCGTTAGAGACGTTGCTGGCCCAACTGGACACTGTGGATCCCTTGGAATGGGCCTATGAACAGCGCCCCAACACCAAGTGGATACTGGAGAGGGTCACCAATGTTACGTTCTTCGTGGTTAAACTGACCCACCACCCCCATCGGATGAAAGTATTCACCCATGCACTGATAGATAATCAGAATGCGCAAACAACTCTCTGAAGATATGTTGCCTTAACGGTATCCTGGCCTGCCCGATGACGATTAGAACAAACGGTTCAGAGCGAACATGGCCGAAGCTGGAACTTTCTGAAATGTCGACTTCTGATTGGACAAGAGTAGCCGAGAATACATCTAACGGACAAGAACGAATATGACAGATGCAGCACCAAATGGCGGCCTCTGATTGGACAAGAAGCTATTGGTATTGTAAACATACCCAACGCGGCTCCCCCAGTTTGGGTATGATGTACTGGAGGGGATAATAAAATGATTGACCTGTCATTCTTGTTGTTGTTGTTCTCTCACCGGTCTACATCATGCGACATTGTACAGAGTACATGTTCATTGAGAGCGAGAGAGAGAGAGAGAGAGAGAGAGAGAGAGAGAGAGAGAGAGAGAGAGAGAGAGAGAAAGAATTAAGGTTTAACGTCGCATTCCGCAATATTTCAGCTATATAGCGATGGGACAAAGAGTATGTACATGGATTTGAACAGACTATGTATACAAGAACGTGAACAGAGTACATGTAGAATGACAAGCACAGAGTACATTTACATGGACAAGGAACATGTATATTGACAGAGTACAGGCACATGAACAGATTACATGTACAGGCAAATAGTACATGTACAGACACATAGTACATGTGCATGGATATGTACAGAATACATGGACATGCACAGAGTACATGTACATTAAATAGAGCGAAGATATTGTCTAATACAGGACAGATATGGTATAATACAGGACAGATATGGTATAATACAGCACAGATTCGGTATAATACTGGACAGATATGGTATAATACTGCACAGATATGGTATAATACAGCACAGATATGGTGTAATACAGCACAGATTTGGTATAATACAGGACAGATATGGTATAATAGAGGGAAAATATTGTATAATACAGAACATATATTGTGTAATAAGGACATATATGGTACAATACAGGAGAGATATGGTATAATACAGCACAGATTTGGTATAATACAGCACATTCAGGAGAGATATGATATAACACAGGACAAATATGGTACAATACAGGACAGATATGGTATAATACAAAAGGTGTATATACAAAAAACTCATGTGTCAGGAGTAGGATTCGAACCCACGCCCTGCGTGGCGCAGACCAGCACTTAGGACTGGCGCCTTAGACCACTCGGCCATCCTGACTTTACAGTTATAGTTCACAGTATCAAGTCACATGTAGTATTCATGCACGATGCGACCACCAAGTTTGTAGTTGCGTCTACATGCAAAGAACTACAAGATGACACCCCACACGCTGCATTCGGACCAAGGATGGTCCATGTCTACACCAAATACCTCCCTTCACTTCCCAAAATGCCCGCTTTCGCTACTACTCCTACTGATGACGTCACCAATGACGTCACGGATGACGTGAACATCCCTCAAATAGGGGTCTGCACCCCGAGAACTACAAAATGACACCTTCCACGACACATTCGGACCAAGGATGGTCCATCTCTACCCCAAATACCTTCCTTCACTGCCCCAAAATGCCCACTTTGGCTACTACTCCTACTGATGACGTCACCAATGACGTCACAGATGACGTGAACATCCCTCAAATCGGGGTCTACACACCGAGAGCTACAAAATGACATCCCACACGACACATTCGGACCAAGGATGGTCCCTCTCTACACCAAATACCTTCCTTCACTGCCCCAAAATGCCCACTTTCGCTGCTACTCGTTCTGATAACGTCACCGATGACGTCACAGATGACGCGGACAGCCCTCAAATCGGGGTCTACACCCCGAGAGCTACAAGATAACACCTCCCACGACCCATTTGGACCCATAGTGGTCCATCTCTACCCCAAACACACCCCCACATACCCCCCCAAAATGCCGGCTTTCTATACTACGGCCAGACTGCGCATGCGCAGACTATTGAACACGGACGAACCATTAGTCTACTCGAATGCTCCTCCACGAGAGCTTCAAAATAAGACCTCATACGACACCATAGGACCATTAGGGACTCACCTAGATCCCAAAACGTCCAACCCGTATGGACCTATACACCCATAGCCATGCAGTATAGGCCTATGGGCCTACCCAGACCTCCGTGACTTTTTCCAAAAAATTCACCGCTTAGCTCCGGGACCCCTCCCATAGTGTTTTTCTTGGCGAGACGAGAAAAACAAGACCAAACAACCCATATCACAATGAACGTGTGCGAATTTTCCAGGTTGAACCTATACCCCCATATAGCCAGTATAGGACTATATGGGCTACCCGGTACTTTTCGAACAATTTCACCGTTTCACTTCGAAACCCTTCCCATCGTGTTCTAAATGAGGAGACGTGAAAAACAAGACCCCACAACCCATATCACAAGGAACGTGTGTGAATTTCCCAGATTGGGTTATATGGTACTTTTCCAAAAATTTCACCGTTTCGCTCCAGGATCATTCCCATCGTGTTCTAAATGACGAGACGAGAAAAACAAGACCAAACAACCCATATCACAATGAACGTGTGTGAATTTCCCAGGTTGAACCTATACCCCCATATAGCCAGTATAGGACTATATGGGCTACCCGGTACTTTTCGAACAATTTCACCGTTTCGCTTCGAAACCCTTCCCGTCGTATTCTAAATGAGGAGACGTGAAAAACAAGATCCCACAACCCATATCACAATGAACGTGTGTGAATTTCCCAGATTGGACCTATACCCCCATATAGCCAGTATGGGACTATATGGGTTATACGGTACTTTTTCAAAAATTTCACTGTATCGCTCCAGGACCATTCCCATCGTGTTCTAAATGACGAGACGTGAAAAACAATACCAAACAACCCATATCACAAGGAACGTGTGTGAATTTCCCAGGTTGAACCTATACCCCCATATAGGCAGTATAGGACTATATGGGCTATATGGTACTTTTCCAAAAAAATCACCGTTTCGCTCCAGGACCCTTCCCATCGTGTTCTAAATGACGAGACGTGAAAAACAAGACCAAACAACCTATATCACAATGAACGTGTGTGAATTTCCCAGGTTGAACCTGTACCCCGACATAGCCAGTATAGGATTACATGGGCTATATGGTACTTTTCCAAAAATTTCACAGTTTCGCTCCAGGATCCTTCCCATCGTGTTCTAAATGACGAGACATGAAAAACAAGACCAAACATCCCATATCACAATGAACGTGTGTGAATTTCCCAGGTTGAACCTATACCCCCATATAGCCAGTATAGGACTATATGGGTTATATGGTACTTTTCCAAAAATTTCACCGTTTCGCTCCAGGACCCTTCCCATCGTGTTCTAAATGACGAGACGTGAAAAACAAGACCAAACAACCTATATCACAATGAACGTGTGTGAATTTTCCAGGTTGAACCTGTACCCCGACATAGCCAGTATATGATTACATGGGGCTATATACAGACCTCGGTGACTTTTCCCAAAAATTTCACCGTTTCGCTTCGAAACCCTTCCCATTGTGTTTTTCTTGGCGAGACGAGAAAAACGAGAGCCCACAACCCATAGTAACACCCAGAAAAAAAATTTGACCACCCCTCCCCCCATCTAGCCAGTATGAGCCTATATACAGACCTCGGTGACTTTTCTCAAAAATTTCACCGATTCGCTCCGGGACCCTTCCCATTGTCATTTTTTTGGCGAGACGAGAAAAACGAGGCCGCACAAGCCATAGTAAAGCCCACGAAAAAAATTGACCATCCCCATACCCCATACAGGCATTTTCCCTTATATTGTATAATATAGACCCCTATTGTAGGGGTAAAGTCCGAGTTCCGCTATTTATATTTTCTGGAAAAAATTCTAATTTTACATGTACCCACCCCATTGACTTGATAGGCAGGCCCCGATAAGCCCGGGGACCGATATTAGCCCTTTTGGCTAGGGTTGATAGGGATTTCCCCCTATTTTAGGGTAAAGTCCGTGTTCCGCCTTTTTATATTTTCGGAAAAAAATCCTAATTTTACATGCACCCAACCCATTGACTTGATAGGTAGGTGCCAATAAGCCCGGGGACCGATATTAGCCCTTTTGGCTAGGGTTGATAGGTGTTTTCCCCTATTTTAGGGGTAAAGTCCGTGTTCCGCTTTTTATATTTTCGGAAAAAATCCTAATTTTACACGCACCCACCCCATTG
The DNA here is from genome assembly GCA_036873755.1 of Hanleya hanleyi. Classification (NCBI taxonomy): domain Eukaryota; kingdom Metazoa; phylum Mollusca; class Polyplacophora; order Lepidopleurida; family Hanleyidae; genus Hanleya; species Hanleya hanleyi. Next base: position 79,431 of record JAVTVY010040643.1, on the reverse strand, counting down.
ACTTGATAGGCAGGTCCCAATAAGCCCGGGGACCGATATTAGCCCTTTTGTCTAGGGTTGATAGGTGTTTCCCCCTATTTTAGGGGTAAAGTCCGTGTTCCGCTTTTTATAGTTTCGGAAAAAATCCTAATCGTACATACACCCACCCATGACTGGATGCCCCTTCACGAATGCTTCACTTTGATACCTCACTCGACCCAATCGGACCATGCAGCGTATTTGAAGTCTGGGGACTACTTTTTCTCCGCGGAAGCTTTCTTCCGCGACCGCATTACCGCCAGACCGCATCACCGCGGAAGAATACATGCCCAGGGGCCCTTTGCCGGAACTATAGTCACCCAGAGTTACCTCCCCCTAGATTGGAACTCTTCTGTGTTGGAGGCGGTTTTCCCCCAACGATCACATGATCGTCACGTGATCAAGTTCCAGCTCAAATTTTACCCGGGGAACAATTAATGAGGTCAACCTGCGGTTAAATCCACTTACTATACTACTGGCTCCTCAGTCGAAAATTTTAAAAGAATTATAGTTAACGTTAAAATATGCCATTTTCCCAAACCAGTAGTAAATCAATCGAACCCATCAAGTGGAAAATGCACTACCCCATTATCGTGATAACAATTCACCTATCTGCCCTGAAAATTTAGGATTTCCTCTCAACCATTTCAAGAAACAAACATATCTACGTTGAGTTTGTGGCGAATGTTCTATGTAGAGGCGAAGGAATTGAGTCACCATGACAAACAATTTCAATTATGCGGACAAAAATGTATATTTCTTCAAGATATGGTCTACTTATTTCTATATTTCAATTCTTCATGATGGTGGATGCTATTCAATCATTTCGAAGCTTCAACGTCGCCACATAATCTTCAAAACAGATGTATGACTAACGATGAAAGAAATCCAGATGGCCTAAGTTCCCCCCCCCCCTCACCCCGCTGACCGATATCTTATATTATCAACCAGGATATTCACACCCGATCTTTTCCATTATTGCAGGCGTTGTATCCCTGCCAAATTCGTTGCGTTGAAGAGTTAACAATATATTGGAATTTTAATTCCAATACATTGACAATCAACCCATCATAACTGTCGAATTTTAATGTATCGAAAATACAATATCAATTCAATTGCATACTATCGAAATTCAACTTCTACGTATTGAAATTTGATTGGAAGGTATTGCATTTCAATTGGGAGGTATTGAAATTCAATTAATACAAAGCGTGTAAATATCGACTGCAAAAAGTTTTTGTGGCCTCAATGTTCGCACCACACTTTGTAGGAGTTAAGTGTTGATTGGAAGTGTCAGCCCCCTGTGCTCTCTTTATTTGCCGCACGAGGTCGTCATTGTATCTTACGGCTGCTAGTGGTCATATGATTGCCCGTTTTTGGGGAGCCGTCACTCCTCCTACATTCGTAGACAGTTTTTCCACAAGTTTCAGGCCGAACTTGATTCAGGCAAATCGGACCTTCCGGTCACTTGAGTGGGAACTCTCGATAACCTCCCCAGCACTTGTAAAACAGCCTTGATAAATAAGGAAAACATAATTCATTCGCTACGATATTAACTATCCGATGCTATTCGTAGTGGTATAGCAGCATCACATGGCTATAGTGATTTTAGGCACATTAAAAATTCATAGTTTGTAGCAAAAGTGCAGTATTTTAAACGGATTATGTAGCAGACCCAAAGCTTATATTAATCTGCCCTTCCTCCATATGCCCCCGCCCTCTCTCGAACTAGCTCTAGTTCAACTATCTCTATCAAATCAAGTGTTAACCCTGTCTGGCCTGGGCTTTGTGGGACCTGGCCAGGCCTGAGGGAGGGGCCTAATTATTAACCACATCCTCCTCCGGAGGAGGGGTTATTGGAATGGTCCTTGGCTATGAAGCTTCAGAAACCTTTGTACATCAAGAGTGAAAAAACTAGGAAAATTTAGGCTCTGAAACTTCCTTGGTTGGTCACAATTGTAATGTTGTGAGTCTGTATAGCTTTTGCGCAATGGCAGATGAGAATTGATACATTTTATGCGAAGAAATGCTCGAAATTGGAAGGGTAATTTTTACACGGAACGCGGATGTTGTTGTTGTTGTTGTACGTTAAGAGATTGACGAACTAGCCGGGATGTTCCTACTGTATAGATATACCCCGGGTATTTGTGATGCGCTCAGTCTCTGCGTAGAGGTGACAATGGTAATCAGTGTTAGCTATAGTCGGATCTCTTGAGCAGGAGGATGTCTGGTTTTGCGACAAACGTAAAGTGCGTGTGCTTCTTCCAGCATGGCCATCTGTTCTGAGCAGAAATAAAGCGCACAGAAAATTCACCGACTTTTACGCTTTAGTGGACCTGATAATTATTACCAAAGCAATTTTAAACATATTCTCCATCAACTTCCGAAGAAAGATACGGAATTCATGGCTTGAAATGGCACAAGGCGAAGCGCATACGGCAAGTCAGGCTATATTTTCCTTGAACGAAGTCGGCAACTTGACAGTCAAAATCTATACCATTTCTCCGCTAGAAAATCCCAACTTTGCCGGTTTTGTTTTATTATGAATACATTGAAATAAGGAGTTGAAATAAACCCCAAAGATTCAAGCAAACTTATTTATCAAACTGTGAGGTCAATTTATTCGTTTTTCGACAAATCGCGTGTTCAAATCATGATCAGGTCTCTTCTCGTTTTTTGTCTCAAACTGCTCAAATCAGAGGGACTTGCTCATCCCTTGATAAGACATTGAACGTTGTGCTCAAGTTAGAATGTGCCTCAATTAGAGAGCAAAAATAAATAAATAAATAAATAATAATAAAAGTTTTTTTAAATATTTTTTTTCCATTTAGAATTAATGTTCAGTTAATAAGTTGATTCCTCATCAGTAAGTGTGATAATTGATTCAAAAGGATAACTGTTTTGCCAGAATTCGGGGAATTTGAATATTTTCACCAATTTGGGCACGTTTCCTGCCGAAGAAATTTTACTGCGCCGAATGGAGGCAGGCAGTTTGATGGCTTTATGTAACACCTAGTGGATTTGAATTGTAGGCTGACCGCAGGCAGACTTTAAGCTTCATTTAATACTAACTTCATTTCAAATTCTGCTACATTCTCTGATCGCCTTTTCAATTTGGTCATTTGGTTCCACTGAACGCTTGTCTTTCAGTTGGATTAAGGAAACATCAGGACATGAATATATCGAGTAAACGTTGAATAACACAGAAAAAATCATTTCTTAAATATCCGTTGTCGGGATTATATGCGTATATGACGCTCGCTCACGAAATAATTTTCCCGCACAACATCTGATCGCCTAAAAAGGTAAGGAACAGCAAAATTAATGGCAACAAAACACGGACTTCTAGAAACCGGTACCCTCTTCGAGTTTATCGATAAATTTCGTACCCATCTCGAACACCGGGACATTTCGATCGAAATAGAACCGGTAGAAAACCGGGAGATGTAGCCAGGGGTCCCGGTTCTGCCCTCCCGGTTTTAGCCGAGATATTTCTCGATCCATCTCGAAGGCATCGAAAAGGTGCCTCGATTAATTGGACGTGACCCCTAATTAAGATGTTACATTCATTGCACTCTGTTGTGAAATTGTGGATGATATTTTGAATTGCTATGGAAACTGATCAACCTTAAAAAGATAGCATTACTTTGAAGTGCATAGGTAATATACCTGAACTTTCATGAATTTCGGTGTAGCGCTGTGACATCGACTTTTGACCACCAACAATCTTCGGCTTCACATGGGTAACACAGATAGCCCAAAATATCATCCGTTAAACATTTTCCGACGAATTCATTCCGTCAGTTAAAATCTTATGCCGACGAAATTCGTAGAATCGGCTGCTGGAAAATATTACAGATGTGTTCCTGGTATTGACGTCACAGAGCTGCTTCGGTAGTACGCGATAAATTTGGCAAGAAATTGGCATTGAAATCCAAACCTAATAAAGGAAGTCTAGCTGGAATTGAATGATCCTCATGTACGTAGATCACCACAAGCAGTGGTACCAATACTCAGTAAACACTGGTCCTTGTAGCCGCATCCGTACTACACTGGTGAAGACTCAAGCTCATAGTATCGGTACATCGATTGACCGTAAACACAACTACAACGTGCTTGGCATGACTCGATAGAGTTAAATGCGTGTTATATCACACATACCGTTGATTAGGTAACCTCAAAAAAATATGCATATAGTATTGTTGATATCATATAGTCTTTGGGGTATAATTCAGTTATTCTGCTGAATAACCACGTTTACCCTTCATCTCGAATCAAACATATTAAATTATAAATTTCTTCAGTATTTCGTTCAGTACAGTCTGAACAACATATGTGAGAATGATCGCTGTTATGTGCAAGACAAAGTATTGCCACATCAAAGGAATGATCTTCCTGAATAGTATGGTAAGAATCATTCTCCCAACGTCAGAGTTTGTAACCTCCAAACCGTCGGTAAACAAGACTCTGACTTCACCCCTGGCATCAGTACACAATTAATCACTTCCGGGTCGGTGCCCACGATCTACATTGTTTAGAAATTTGAGAGCAGATCTTTATGGATTTTATGAGCTGCGATTTTTCAGCATTTCTGATACATTTGATATTTCAACTTGCAGATGAGTCTTCAAACTGTACTTCCTGGTGCTGATTTGGGCCACTTTGAAAAAAGCATGGTGGATGAAGACATGATCAGTGAAGGGTGAGAAGGCTCCCTGTTTACAAATCGAATGACATTCTGTAGCACCAATCAGCTGTCAGTGGCGGTAATTTGAAATTTCCACGGTCAACATCTGTCAAGAGTTCCACTGGTAATGTCCCACAAGGTAAATATTGACATGCCAGGTGGATTTATGCATTGTGAATTTTCTGGAGTTTTGCCGATTTTTAACGCTAATACATAACAAGTAACAGAATTAATTGTGCACTGATGCCTGTCACACGACATTTTCACATTTGACCAGAGAACTTTAAATCGTCACTGTGGCTACAGTTTTTACTGGATCAGCCCAATTTTTTCCATGATGACTCCTGAACTAAGTTCAAATATTAGGGTTGTTTCAAATTTATGTTATTAAATTATTAATAAAATAAAATAAAAATTTAATTAATTTTAATAATTTTTTTAATTATTAAAATTATTTTTTTTCTTGCTAAATGTGGTTGAAATAAATATCATACTGATAATGCTGGGTAACATCTCTTGTATTGTTATGCCATTTCTGCGACAAAATTGAGACCTTTTGGAGCAAATATAGGCAAAAAATGACTGATTTGTCAGTACTAGGGCCAAATAGTCAATGCCAAATATGACGAGGTTCATTTAACACAGCTGGTAATTATGAGCAAATGAACTTTCAAGATACAATAAAATGTAAATGGAAGAAAGGAAATTCACATAGATACAATTACATGCTTTTTTTCAAAATCGCGACCTCAGTTCAAATCTTATGCTTCAAATCATTTATGCATTAATTCACTTTATATCAGTCTAAAACCACATGAAATTAATACTAATTATATCACCTGTAAAAACTCAGATGTTTGTTCCACACACAAAGAATTTCCAAAATGCCTTTTGCATTTGTAACTTTAATGAGACAAATAAAATCTGATTAACTGAGTCAACAGTTAATCTGACTGTTGAGGGTTTCTCATTGTTGTGTGTTTATTGTCAGTCACATTTGCATCATAGCAAGTACTTTCTCTTCATTCCATTTCCACTATCTCCAGGACTATAAGTATGTAATTCTCTTTCATATTCATATCAGAGATCTTGTAGGTAGCAAGAAACATGGATTACAGGCACCAAATATTAGCAAGCCCCATACAACCCTCTCCCCCCACACACACACACATCAACTCTGGGAATTTCGCACAGTGTGACTCAGAGGTATGCCTCCAACTCTGTTGGAAGATAGGCCTTTCTCACTGTAAGTTGCCACTTTAATCTTTCACCAAACAGTTAACAGTTTAAGTTAGGCAACTTCCAGCTGTCCTCATCTTTCATGGTTGTTAATGTAGCAGAGATCAGCAAATGACCATCAGATATGTTGTCATTGAATTTTATTCCTTTTTTTCTTCTATGTTGTGTTTTGACAAGTGTTGCCTGTTTGCAGACATTGCATTCATGGACTTGAAATCTGACACAGAATATATTCCTCAATGTTATTTAGGAGTTTTCTCAGTAATAATAACTGTTTACAAGTAATATGTGCATCTTTCTAATTACTGCCAGCAAGATCTTGATGAGATGTAGATCCATCCAATTGAACTGACATATATTCTCTATATGGGAGTTGTGTATACCATAAACACCTCTGTGTTATATTTTGGTATGTGTTGTGTACACATTTGTGTATCTTGCTGTCACTTATTACAGGATTAAACATGTCTTTGATCTTTGTATCAACATCAAATTTAAATCCCATTTGATAGATTACTGGGATGACCCACTGATTACATGGAGAAGTTAACCACTGCCATGAAGGAAATTTTTACCAAATGTAGCCTAAATGAGCAGGTTGAAAACAAATTATGTTTTGACACATTTTGAATTTAAGTTTTCTTTATTTTTAAACTTTAATTTGAATAATTTCATAAAAAAATGAATTAAAATAATAAAAAAATAATTAAAAATAGTGTTTAACATATCTAGTTAATGCTTTATACTTCTTTTTATAGGCAGAAGGATTGTCGACTTGGTGCTTTTTACCAGATGGAAAAATATGTACAGGTTAGTGAGATATTGTACTTTTTACTTGTACCTCAGTCTTAAGTCATATGGGGCAAACTGAGGGGAAATTATAAAGGGGGTACCCTTGGTATATAGGCTGTAAAATCTCTATCTGTGCATAGTTTTATCTGTGCCTTCTCAAGAATGTTTGGGGATGGGTATGGTTTGTTCAGATGAGAGCATTCCTTATTTTAACAATGGTTCCATTCCTGACAGGCATCAGTACACAATTAATCACTTCCGGGTCGGTGCCCACGATCTACATTGTTTAGAAATTTGAGAGCAGATCTTTATGGATTTTATGAGCTGCGATTTTTCAGCATTTCTGATACATTTGATATTTCAACTTGCAGATGAGTCTTCAAACTGTACTTCCTGGTGTTGATTTGGGCCACTTTGAAAAAAGCATGGTGGATGAAGACATGATCAGTGAAGGGTGAGAAGGCTCCCTGTTTACAAATCGAATGACATTCTGTAGCACCAATCAGCTGTCAGTGGCGGTAATTTGAAATTTCCATGGTCAACATCTGTCAAGAGTTCCACTGGTAATGTCCCACAAGGTAAATATTGACATGCCAGGTGGATTTATGCATTGTGAATTTTCTGGAGTTTTGCCGATTTTTAACGCTAATACATAACAAGTAACAGAATTAATTGTGCACTGATGCCCCCTATACAAATGCCTGGCGCGCAGCCGCATTGCGTTTTTTCCGCTGAGCCAATAAGAGAGCGTGTTATATTTACCGGCTGACTACGTCATCACAGCTGATCACCGCGTGTAGACGGGCGGTCATATTGTAAAAAACATTTGACAGGCTAGCATTCCGATTCACGCTGAGAACTATTGTAAGCATTAATTGATAATGACCCTGAAAAATGGATCAAGCATGTGGTGGATGTGACCAGACAATCAACAAGCGTGCGTCTTTCAGAAAATTATATTATGGCCATGTGTATCTAATGATATCTATGTTTCATGTCGCCGGTCTTGAACTCAGTGAGGGAGGGTAACACAACACAAATCAACGTCAACACAAAATATAATATTGAAAAATTACTCAGCCAAAATTACTCATCTGAACTTCAGCGAGGTATATATTATTATATATTTATGTGCAACAAGTAAAAAATAGAAACAACCAGTGAAGGAGGTGGACGAGAAATATGCATCGGAACACATCATTTGTCTAATTTCCTCACATTACTAAATATTAAATAATAAGATATCTGCAGTTAAATAACTATAAATAATATTAAGATTTTGTCTGAAAATAACGGATTTCAGTTCAGCAACTGTGCAACTGTGATTTAATTTAATAATTGATTCAGTTTTTTTTTTTCAAATGGCAGTTTTTTTATCAAACTAACTTATTTAAATTTGTTCAAACTAAGAAATGTTTATCAAATAAATTGGATTTGAATTAAAAAATGACAATACCAGTATTATCACAAGTTTCAGTATTATAGTATAAAACTAACTCCAGTAAGCCGCACCTACAATCATAATGGTGAAGCTCAGACTTTTTGCGTATCAGCATATTAAAGTCATCGTCAATCCATATTTATAAAGGATAGAATGGTACAATTCCGACACCGCCATGCATGTATATATTCATGGTACACGTGTGTGTATTAGCACGAAGTGTTTCGAGCCCTTTGTGCTCTCGTCAGGGGAGACAAGAGGCATGTATTGTATGCGCCTCAAACACTTGTGTATTATCTCATACTGTTAGTGTTTTAATGCCAAGTTTTTATAGACCTGAAAGGTTATAGGTCACCCTTTGTGCGTATTTGCACAGATCATAAAGGGTACTGGCAGGTCAATTCTGTCGTTATATTTGATCAAACAGCGACCTGATAATTAGCAAATCGCGGTTCTCTTCTTGATTTAACAGTAATTCGAGGCTTGAGAATACAAATGAATAAGGTTTCTCCTGTAGGTTTTCTGTCCCAATCGCCAGGCCCAAGATATGTGGGAGTAAAACCCAGGGCTCGAAGTACATTTACTTGCTCGTTCATGATGGAAGTTAACTGACATATCACAAATACCAGTCCGGTTTTTTAAACAGGACGCTCCTCAAAGATTTGCCGCTGTTCGTTCTCGTCGATATACAACGCCTATGTTGATTGGCTCGCCGAAGTTACGCGGAGCTTTTCGGAAATCTTCGGCCCCATTCGGTAATCTCAACAAGTTCGCTTCATTTAATAACGGAGGCTGTTGATTGGGCGAGAGCCATGCGCAGAAAAGCTGCGCGCCGCAATTAGCCCCACTTTGACATCAGAGGGTATATTATATCTCTCTCCATGTCTTTCTGATGGTGATGGTGACTATATAGAGATAGAGATACCCCTGGTTTTAGCGAGGATGGGATTACCATAGATTACCAGAAATTGACAGATGTTTATTGCAATTGCCATCAAATGGACATACGATTACCTTGTGTATATATTTGAACATATCATGTGGTGCATGTTAATCACTGCTATTATTTCGATGGCGATATGCTGGAGAATGGCGATATGCTGAAGACGTGACTGCCCATATTGTATGTAGGAGGTAGGACTGACTAGAATTTCATGTATCATCACTTATTTTCAACAAAGATGAAAATGTCATGATCGACAAATCTCAAAGTAAATCATCGAGATATTTATGTGTTATGTAACGAGGGCCTGCTAATTACGCCAGCTCTGTCGCATGGTTTATGTCCACATGTTGCCGGAGAGAAGCATTGAATAGTTTAAGTTTACTCCCAGCTTCGTCCGTAACCCTGGTCCGCTTGGGCAATGTATCGCGATCAACGACACACAGCGGCATCCTGTACATATTGACCTATCAGATCACTTAAGCACCGCGACCATGGCGACCGTGACAACAGATCGAAAACACCATTGTGCGATACCCAGTGCAGAAGAACATGCACCTTTTCAACAACCATGAACATTAATAAATAAAGGGAAACATAGTTTAAAACAAAATCTATTTGAAGAGAAAATAAACTCATTCATCTCCATTCATCTACCATCAAACATCCAACAAGCCAGGCAAATGTAGAAAACACCGAAGGCAGTCAGTGTATCCGACCTCACCTTCCCACTGAAGGACTTGAATTGGGTTGAAACGCACGGATTTCTATAAAATTTCACTGGTCTATCCATTAATATTTTATTGTTATGCGTGCTTGGATTAAATATTTTACATTCGATATCAGCGAATAGTTTAGCAGCAAAAGTAAAACCCAAACGTATTTTACCACCAGCGCAGTTTTTCTAGGTCACGTAACTGGAGTGTGTGGGCGGAACGCGGTTTGCTATGCAAGTTGGTCAAGGGTTCGCCTTTGGCTCACAAATATAAACCGTGACGTGGTGAAGATGTGGTAATCCATGAAAAGGATAAATAAATCATCGTATTTGAGGTGCTGTACTCGGTATCATTATACAACAGCTCGCTAACGAGAACATGTTTTTGTATAATTAGCATTGATTATAGCAAAAACACGCACCTAAAATTCTTATATCATCGATAAGTTCCAAGAATTGCTAGATTGAAATTGTCACCAATGACGTTTTATGGGTGACGTCTCAAATCTGTACTGAACTTAGGTGATGGCTTCCAAGAGAAACATTGGAAATGAAATCACAGTATAGTACAGATATAGTTAAAGACAATTTCTACAATTTCAGGGTCTTCTTGTGTGTATATTGCCACAAGTTGTGGCGCCAGCAAAAGGTGAACAAACATCTCTGCATGAGAATTTTAAAAAAAAGAGGACTTCAGTATTGCTTCCCACATCTAAGAAATAATAGGATATTTAGGGATCGAGCCTCTGACAAGAGTCGATTTCAGATAACCAAACATACCCATACTTAAACATCTGTCTCTCTGTGACATTTTGACTTTCTATTTCCATTTAAGTTCTCTCTTAAAATACACTGTCATTTAGAAAAATATATTCAAACTACTCACACATTCGATTCGGTAATGACCGTGTCCAACTCGTTGATATAAACGATTTTCACGGGCTGTCCTTGACAAACTGTTGAGGTTCGGTTGGCTGATCAGATCACAGCAACATGTTAACTCCAGTAAGTGACAAAGAATGACATTTCCGCATTTCTCTCCGAAGAAACGAGTTATACTAGCATAAACGAATGACCTTGCAAACTACAGTTTTGTGCTCGTGTGGCCAGCTATGGAGGAAAAATGACAGGAGCTCGCGATCGATGATTGCATGATACCATCATTTCGTACAATGGCAATTCAATGAAAACACTTTAGCCGGTACTGTTATATTCAGAATCCAGTTGTGAATAGAAAGTTGAAATGCAAAATTGTTAATTGTTCCTCGTTGTTCAATACGTACCATGGACAAAGTCGGATTACTACTGTAAAGTTCCACTCAGAAATGTTGATCGTATAACATGAAAAAACATGAAGGAATTATGTCGTTTTAGTTTAAAACTAGAACTCGTGGACTTCGAAAGGCTGCCGTTATCTGTGTGATTTAATGGTTTTGATGTTTGACTGTGATCTTTAGAAATACATAGTGTTTCCTATTTCCCAAAATTTGATCATGTGTATAGGTTGTGTTATGTGTAATGCTTTAGTTACCTTTAACAGTCATAACAGGATGAAATATACGAAGTACAATAATTTGATAATTTATTCCATTAATTAATTTGATGCTTCAGAGAAAATTTTGATGAAAACCAGAGCGTCTGAAGTCCATCGACTTTGAAACTACTGATTTGGCTTGGAACCTTAACGTTCAGTACCCAGCATGGAAAGCAATCTCGAGTGATATCCTGTGGCAAGTTATCCACATACCAAATCTGCAAAGAATCCGTTCAGGTTTTTGAAAGTTACCGTCCAGAAGTAACTATTTTTTTACTTGTCTTCCTGGTACTTCAGCTTGTCACCACTACTGCAACTTTTTTTATCACCATACTGTCATGAATTCCAACTAGTTTCTCCATTTTTTTTTTTCAGGCATTGTAGAATTTGAACACACGTTTTTTGTTGTTTTTTTTTCTCTCGATCGGGAGACGTTGATGACACTGACAGATTTATCTCCTCTAGCTCTGCATTGCCAAGATCAATGTCCTCACTTCATGATGTTGATCATCATCCTAACGCATGGCACGATCATACGTAGAAACTTCTGCTCATAGCCATGCAATAATGGGTGATATCTGAGTATAGGGCATTTCCCAATTGGTCACATCCGATTGGTACCGTGAGATCCGAGAACGGCGCAATCACATTCATAAAACGACGGCACGCCTCCAGAAAGCCATCGACTGAAATGATCCCTTGGTGGGCCTCGAAATGCCCCTATCACAAAATAAAAAGCATATCATTTTCCTGTGAACTGTCGCCGATTTTATTTTTTTTCAAATAGGTAAGGTCGTTTGTAATATGATTTTTCTTAAGAAAAACGAAGAAGCATGCTCCATTAGAGTGAAAACTAAAATAGCTGATTCGCACAACTTAGTTTTTGTCTCGCATAGAATCCCCCAGTCTTGCGCCTCTGCAAGTGAGACTGACATGTCTGAGATGCCCAGGTCAAAATATTTAAATACAGATAATTTCATTGGCTCGTTTAAATGCGGCGGGTATGTGACTTGATGCTTCAGGAACAACTTTCGAACAGGATTATGTCCCTCCAGAAATATGTCCTTTGCAGCTGAGAGGTGACACCGTATCGAATACATGCCAAATCATAGCGTTAAGCTAAGGGCAGTGTTAAGCGAAACGTGAAATGTCCTCAGCAAGTTAAGATGGATGTTGACTCAGTGGGCTTATTCTCTCACCAGACTGTTCCACTATTAGGGAGTTCAGTGTAACATGTTAACAAAAGGAACAATTATGAGATTAAATTTGTTGGAACGATATTTTCTAAATATCATAACAGCAGGGGGGTTTTAGCCACTTTTTCATCTAGGTAACCCAGAATAAAAACTTGAATTTGAAGCACCTTATACACCATTCTCCCAACGTCAGAGTTTGCAACCTCCAAACCGTCGGTATATGACAATAGGGGATATACAATCTGATGCCATGAGAATGCTTATACACAAGCACATACCTTATATTTTCTTTATACTAAACCATATACGAAACATGACATATAAAGACATGACAGACTTTATCTAATACCTTTCCTGCAATTAACACTATGGACGGCTGAATCGGCATTTTCGTCTAAAGGCAACGTTAGACGGTTACTACAACACAGAATCGTCATGTGACAACCATCCTAACACGCGTACAATTTTATCTTATTTTTTTCTTTATCACAGAGCTATCATTCGATTGCGACCAGTAATCTAATCTCCCCAATCGTCTAATCGTTGTTGCCATACCTACTTTATTGGAGTTTTTACTTTCTTATCTCTGTGCAACGGAATAATTGTCTTCGTACCTTGGTCGTGCTTTATCGGATATTACATAATATGTCGTTGTTTGCACAGTGCTTGTCGATGCCTATCGAGTTCGCATGCCCCTTGTAATTCATAATCCGCTTTTGTTCTCTCCAACAATATTTGAAAGTTTTGGAAGATTAACTCTTATCTCCATTCAGACGCCACTAAACATGATTTTTCTCTTATAAACGTTGTTCTGACAACAATAAACAGTAACGTCATAATATGAAGACGAATTAATAACCGTTTGAACGCTACTTCATGCGCATATAGATTTAACTATCTGGACATAAATCGGTTTAATACAACAGGCATAATTTTGTAGGTACAACGGCTGAGACCGGTGTGAAAGGAAAGTTAGTCCCCTTGCTATCTTTTAAACCCAACTCTTTTTCTTGGGAGAGAAACATTTAAAACGATAGTATCGTTTATTACACATAAAAATTCCGAAAATCTGACCGACAAATTGACCAAAATTGCCCCCCCCCCCCCCCACACCCCCAGGCCTGGAAGGGTCCCAAAAAGCCCAGGTTAGATAGAGTTTATTGTTGGGCCTAAATATCATTTTGTGTTTAACTATTCATTCTATGTGAACTTCTATGTGAATATTTATTTTTTGCTTAATAACGAACAGATAAGAACGTTTGACTTAATTGTCAGAGTTTTGTTTCCATTTAACATTGTTGCAAAACGTATTTTCTCATGAATGTAATATATGTCACAGGGAGTGCCTCCCTTGATCATTGTACTTTTACTATGATTGCTAATAAATATATCGTATCGTATCGTATCGTATTCCCATGGAGTGTCGAGTCGGAGACATAACATACATTGAGCGGGTGACGTCACGTCACCGAGAACGGATCGTGTCACGGCGTATAAAACAGCTTAAGCCACGTCATAGAGGCCCCGATCAGCATATACAAACGAATAGAATAGAATCTTTATTGCTGATCTCAACGCCCTATAAAGAGCATACAATTGAATTTATAATAATGTTTACAACAGTATTGAGGCTGTGCTTAGAAGATTGACAATGCACCTCCCAATCAAGGAACAGACAGATCGCTGATTAATAATGATTCACCCACCCTCCCATAGAAAGAATAAAGATTTAACATCAACATACACAAACCATGTTAATTACTGGTTCTCAAGTTATATATCTGAGTGTAAGGCACTTTACTTTACGATGACGGCATAATGAACGCACATTAGCAACGTTGCACGACAACTGCATGCAGCTTACAACATAAGATATACCCGGTATATACCAAAGGGTTATGTGGAAATTGATACGCCTACGTGGTTTAATCACGTAGTTTTTATTAATAAAATAAATTGTATAAATAAGTAAATTTAACTGTTTATTCTATTAGTTTATGATAATGGACCAATCCAAATAATAAGTTGATCAATCCTAATATGCGCTTTAACGCCAATAGGATTGTTGTCACCAACGTCATATAACAAAGTATAGGGAAGAAAAACGACGTCTTTGTAACGTTATCGGCTCGATTACGTAGGCTGGTACCCAATCCACTGCGCATGCTCGTCCCATCGCTAGGCTGATGGGCAGGCATCTACTAATGAAAAGACGTCATGGCGGTCAAATTTAAACCCATACAGAGCTACAGATCAATGTACAGATTATCGTTCAAGATATACGTATAATTAAGGCCGCCCCCGAAGGGAAGGGGCCTTATTGGAATGTGTTTAGCCTATGGTCCAGTCGTGCTTGGTTTCCAGAAATGTCTGAGTGAACAGAGCAGAATTCAGAGTTTAAAGTCCTGGATAAAACGTAGAAGAGATTTTGATCTAGCTTGAGATTGAATTTGGGCTGTCTCAGATGAACAGAAATGTGTCTTTCAAGCCCAAATATTTCATCTAAAATTCTAAATCAGAAGTTTAAAAAGATATTTATCAACTACGCGGAAACCTCTTTGCACATACTGTAAAATTGACTCCTGTAGAGGCCTGCAAGGAGTGACGTCGGACAAGTCCAAACACAATCAGGGGCGTCAGATAGAGCTCTCAACCCAAGAGAGGTAATAAGAAGGGCACAAAAGTACTTGCAACACCTGCCAGTTCAATCGGCAGTGCACTGACCCACAACACTGCCACTGTGTCCATCTGCTCTGATCGGCATGATTTCAGAAAATGAACTGTACCATTAGAAGTATCAATAGACAAAAATAAAACACCAAATATGATAAATGATGCACCAAATTAAAGCTTGTAGTGTTTGTTTTATATATTTCTTGCTTAATTTATTTTTATCTGAGAGAAAATTATATGAACCTGTGCGAAAGTGACCTTTTTAAAACTTACGTGAATGGCTTGACATTTTGAAAATTTGACAATAGATTGTTTCTTTCCCTTTTCTCCTCAACTAATAAATTGTTCCGAATAATTCGGATTCCTTCATATATATTCTTGGATACTCTTGTCATAATGTCATCGAATCGTTGTCAAAATTTATTCAACGTATTGCAGAAAATCGGCTATTTTGGTCACTTAATTTGTTGGATTCTTGTCGCTGATAATAAAATCCCATAATTTCTATTCTCGCCAATCACGCACGCACAGAAGTATGTTAATGAACTGACGAAACCTTAGTCCAATCAAAAGTCTGGAAACGATGTTGGCGGGAAAACCCAATGTGTTAACCCTATCTGGCCTGGGTGGGGGCAATTTCCGCCCCCCCCCCTCCTGTTGGTTTTTGCTCGTATCTCCGGAACGCCAAAAAATGGACAGCTGAAACTTCGTGACGTTATAGCTTATCATATTGGGGTCATTTTGAGCCTATTTGCATAACCTCACGAGCAGAGGATCATGGGTAAATTCAAAATGGCGGCCATGTAAGGTACCAGAAAAAGTTATGTTTTCGTCATATTTCTTCAAAAATTTTGCTTTTCTGTATGGAAAAGTGGGTAAAACTTATTTTATTTCATATCAGATTATTATTTACTAATTCAACATGCAGTTTTTGCGAAGAAAAAAAACAAAAATAAAAAATTCGAAGATTTTGACCGAAAAATCGTCCAAAAATGCTATTTTTGAAAATGGTGGCCATCTTGGATTTTACATTTTCTTGTGGAGCTTGACCCAAAGATATAGTGTGGTAAGTTTCAACCCTCTAGTCTTAGCGATAGCGAAAATATATTGGGGGAGGGGCACTTTCCGCCCCCCCCACAAGGCTGCGGTACACCCCAAATCGCCCAGGCCAGACAGGGTTAATGCGTTTATTCCCGTCAGAAGGCAGCATTATTACTGTTTTTGTCTAACAAAATTAGCTCAATTTTGCTACTGCAAGATGGAAACAAATTTAACAGGAAGCAGAGTAGTTCCCCTTGATGCTGATATCAACCAGGCCAACGTGAACTCAATATTCCAAGCGATGAAACGAAGTCAGATTTGATGATTTATTTGGATTCGTGTACCTTTTATTCGAGAAATAAAGATTAAAATTATTACCTCGGAAAAGAGTTTCAGCTGTTTATCCTCCGTCATATCAAAGAGGACAAGCAGTGAGTAGCTATCTTGCCAGACGCCTTTGAAAAAATCATAGATATATCTGATATACTCTTTTTCGAAGAAGATAATTATAATTAAATATCTGAGATTAAGGTCAGCTACTTCATTTGTCTTCCATTCAAGGGCTAACTCACAGGCACTGATCACTGTCTGTTCCCATGCGATGAGGTCGAACTTGGGAAAAGCTCCCATAAAATTAACATTGCCGAATCCAGAGAAAGCCTCTTAAATATGAGAGTATGTATTCCCGGAAGCTGAGAATAAATATTTTTGTCCAAAATATCTACTTTACAGATACTTTTTTTATTCATTTCGTGGGATGTAGAAAGCCACAAATTCATAAATACGGTCGTTTGTCCATGTTTATCCGTACATATCTGTTCATTTCAAGTTCATTTATTACAGTCTACGTACCGATCTTAGTTCTTGTTGGTGGGCGTTGTCCGGAAGACATTCCCGGGGCAGCGATGCTTTACCTATTCATTCCCAGTTGCTAATAATAAATATATTTGGCAAGGGTATCGATTTTCAAGAAAATGCTGAACTTTCTTGTCTTTTCCTGCAAATCGATACTCAATTATTCATGAAAACGAGCATTTGTTCGTCTTAACACGCAAATATTTCAGCGCATCTGTGGATCACCAGCAATTGATGAATTGATCTTTTGTTCTTAGTTCTCACTGGCGACTGCTAAATGCATTTGGGAAGCATTACCTCTGACAACGAGTCATGGATACAAAAGGAAGGTTAAACAAGCTCGTTTGAATAGGCTACATAACGCAGACTTGAACAGAGATCGTAGAATACAAATTAAACGAATTTGGGAACCGTTGGTCCAATATCTTCGGTAATTCGAGTATTATTCAATACGTACTGTATCCGCCGTCTTGCTGGATTTGTCCAAGAGAGAGAGAGAGAGAGAGAGAGAGAGAGAGAGAGTTAAGGTTTAACGTCGCGTTCAGCAATATTTCAGCTATATAGCGACGATCAAACAAAATTCTAAGTAATCCAACACATTAAAACATACACATATTAAAACTTATGTAACAAACCGATTTTTCTCAAATAATCTAAGATACAGTTCTTTCAGCCGACTGAAAAGATCTTCTGAAGTAGCTGCTCGATAAAAAGAATCTCTTACAATCTTAAAATCTATACAGTCGATAAGAATATGTTTCACTGTGAGATCTTCGTGGCATGAAATACACCTTGGGACTGGCTTTTTTAGTAAATGTTCGTGAGTTAATCGTATACGGCCGATGCTACATCGCCTGATCATGGATTGATCGATACATTTCTGGCTGTACAGATGAGTATAGCCTACAGTTTTTTTAACTCATGAAGTTTGTTATTAGTCAAAGCATCCCATAACGATTGAAACAGCTTTCTCACAGTTAATCGTGTATGGCCGATGTTGAATTGAACTGAATATATCTATATACGTCTCTAATTGCCTTTATTAATCCGTCATCTTTTATTACCCTGATCGAGTACATGATCGGTTCTCTGTGATGTTACGTCAGAACGTCGCCGGCTCAATGTGTATTAAGTTGCTGTTCTTGAAGACTAGCCTCCGTGAGAATAAGTAAACAATTAGAATCACTATTAACATTCGGTCATCCATGGAAACGGATAAACAATTGGACAATCTGTATATTACTGGCAATTTTATGAAATTTAGCAGATCACTTGATACAGGCGCTGGCTTGAGAGTCGAAAGCTTGTGCATTCAATATGTTTCCATGGAGTCCATCTCAGACTTTTGTCTATTTCCATAATGTTTTGTCCTGTCAGTCTTCTCCTCAAGAGCATAAAGATAAATGTGAGAATGAACTGTTTACCGTAACTGGAAAGTTATATGGAGACCCAGGATGACGCTTGCGAAATTATGTTTAGATGTCTATTGCATCACGTTGAATTCATGACAGATATTTATAAAAGGTTGAGATTTATTTGGCAGCCTCCTGTGTAGATTGTTGTATATAGTTTTTACCCCTCCCGATTTGCGCTCAGGGGTATTGTTGCCATCCGGTCCATCCGTCTGTCCGTCCTCTTTCCCCCCGGACTCCATATCTCGAGAACTACTGAAGGGAGGTCGACGAAACTTCTATCCAGTGTAGAATGAAATCTGTTGATGTGCCTTTTGTGTGTTTCATTGGTCAGGTCCTCGTCTGTCTGTCCGTCCATCCACTTTTCTGTCCATCAATATCATGGTTTAATTCCAACAATATCTAATATGGACCTTGTGGTAAGTTTCTAAAATCCAGGGTGGTCAAATCATTAAAATAATAAGTTCGCTGTATTTAGAAATGTTTTCTTTCCATTCTACTTCCAAAATATTCATGGAATCTTGCAAGCTTTTCCCTGATCTACATACATCTACATATTACATGCATCAATTTTTGTCTGTAGGATAGTGGACGGGGGAAATAACCACATATATATAATGAAGTGGAAGTTTAAATCTTCAGTTTAAATCTCCACAACCTTTTCTGCTCGCGAATTACCATTTACCAATTACTCAGTTGACTTTAATTATGCTTCAGTTGTAATTGTGAAATTTCCATGCCTTGGGAACACTTATAAATAGTAGTTTGGTATCCATTTGTGCCACTATCAGCATAGATCTATATTTATAGTATACAGAGGTTTTATGTTTGAGTATAATACACCGAATAAAACCAATGTTTACTTGCGATATCTTCTGAATAAATGCATGAAACAACTTTAAGATGTATCAGGTGTGCATGAAATCAATCTATCCAACTTGATAACGAAAGTAATTTGTATTACAACAACAATAAATTATGTTACAACAACAACAAAATGTGTTCTCGCCCCCTGATAATTGAAAGCTATTCTATGAAAAAATAATATGAGAAAAGTGCAGCATTCTGTTGGGGATTTGCACAAAAGTCCCAGTGAACAGAAAAACAACGGACAAAAGCCCCTATGGAATAAAAGCTCCATCCGACATTTAGTTTCAGGCAAGAGCAATAAGATCCCAACTTTGCACATTTTTCCCCACCGCTATATGCATACCGTGTCACTTTTTATACTCCCCATACATAGTAGGGGGTATACTAGATTCCGATTGTCCGTTCGTCCGTCTGTGTGTCAGTGCATCCATCCGTTTCGTCCGTCTGAAATGTGTTTCTGGGCAATAACATCCGAACCGCTCATCTGATTCTTCTCAAATTTGGTATGCATATACCATATTTTGAGGTGTCGCCTGAAATCCTACATGCATTTCCGGACAATAATTTGAGAACCTCTGATCAGATTCTTTTCAAATTTGGTATGTATATTACCATGCCATGAGATGTCGCTTAGGGCTGCGTTTCGCTCACTTGCGCCTGGAGGTGGTGCCACCTTGTGGCAAAATCCGAAATTCATTTCCAGTCGATAATTCAGGAACACTCATCAGATTTTTCTCAAAATTTGATATTTATATACATGTTGTACCATGCCATGAGGTGTCCTTTTCCGTTGTCTTTCGCCCACTTGCAATTACAGGTGGCACCACCTGATGGCAAAATCTAAATTTGGTTTCGGATAATAACTGGAGAACCACTCATCGTATTCTTCTCAAAGTTGGTATGTAGATACCACGCCATGAGATGTCGCTTGGGATTGCGTGTCGTCCACATGTCATGCCACCTGGTCGCAAAATCTTTGTTTTTCGAGCAATAACTCGAAGATTCCTTGTCGGATTCCTGTCAAATTTGGTATTCTGATACCATGCCATGGGATGTGACTTGGGTTTGCATTTTGCATGAGATAACTCTATGCTATGCATCCAAACTCTTACACTTTCGATTATTCAATGTTTGAACCGTAACTTCAAATCATCTGTAGTCTTAGCAACTCTCATGGTTCTCCAAAGCTGCTGCCAATATAGCAATATTATTGTGGTTCTCCACGAATTCAACGGTCTTCGAATTCTTCACTTAAATATTCGCAGTATTAGAAATAAGATGCCATATGTCGTTGATATAGCTGAAGATTTTGATATTTTGTGTTTTACTGAGACAAACTTGGACAACTCAGTAGACGAACCAACACTTATCATAGAAGGCTTTGACAAACCTTTCAGGAAAGATAGGGATCCTTCAGTATTGAATGCTTGGGGGTGGGATCATGATACATACATCCGCTGAACTTAAATGCTGTCGTCGACCTGAATTATAAATTGACACTTTTGAAACGATGTGGATTCATTAAGAAGTTAAAGGCAAGAAAATGTTACTTAATGTATCCTATATTACTCCTAAGAGTCCAGCTACCACGTATAAGTATTATCAGAAGTGGATGAAAACTAGAATTATGCAAGGATGTATTCAGTGTCATCGACGGCATGTTACCCGTTTTAGCGCATCCAGTTGAAAACATTGCCCCCTAGCGGGAACTGGCCAACTTCCAGGGGAGACAATTTTGGAATGTCAGGCCACGACTCAAACAGCCGCGAATGCAACTCCAGCGTCTGGAGTCGAAGCGACGAAGATGGCGCAATGAATCATGGGAGTTTTGTGAAAGGCCGTGACCCTGCACCTGCATATCAATGAAAATCATCAAATTTACGGCTCGCCTATGTTAACTTGTCATGGCGATTTATTTGTACTTCCAATGAACAAAATATTGTTTACTGCTAAGTTACCAGCACTGGTAGCAATAATAATTAATTAATATATCCCTCTAATTTATCCAGGAAGTCTATTCATATGCAAATAATCACCCAGCTGAATTGTCAGATGCGGCATTCTAAGGATATTCGTTCTTCTCACACTCGTGATGCAAACCTCCCGTCATCAATAATATTTATTCAGCGAAATGTAACCTAAGTTGATACATTTATTTAATTGAACAAGAGAACAGAATTGAGGAAGCCGAAGTGAATGAACTCATCGTCACGAGCGCAATAGCTTTCCCCTTTCGTTTTCTCTCTGGGTCAAGCCGTTACATATAATGGGGCTTGTGCTTCTAAATCTGGTAGCCAATCAATTACCTTTGTGACTCGCTAGTAAAATTCCTGATAGTCCTTATAAGGCTCGCCTGCGTATCACGCGATATTTCTGTAGTATTTTGAACTTCGATTGTAAGAAAATCGAATGTTCATTGGTCGCCAGTGTTGGTTACGTCATATAATGACCTCCCACGCTTACCGCGGAAAATTGAGGCTTATGACCAGTGGGTCAAAACATTCCTTTGAATTCGACCTGATTCAAACTTGTTGTTGATATATTGTGTAAACATAAAGCCATTCGTATCACCAAATGTCTGTAGTTCGCACGGACATGATAGATTATGGATTTGGGGATTTTAGATGCACAATAAAAAAAAGACATATATGGTAATATCCTGCCCACCCGTTAGGGGGCCATCAGGTTAGTGGTGAAGCAAATAAATGAACTTACCGCGTTATCTCCCAGAGTTTATAAGGTAAAGTAGACCTGGGTCCCCAGAATAAATGAACTACGTCCATACTCGATTGTAATTCAATAAACGATGTATTGCCCATTTACGATATCGAACTAATGTGTTAAAAAGACAACAGCAGTCGAAAGTACAGGTAGACCTTCGTAGGGCAGAAGTTTGGATCTAACGAAAAAATGTTGACTCCGATGTGAGCACAACCGGTTTTCTGGGTCACCGTAGCGTACGGCCAGACTGCGTGCTCCAGATAATTCCCATGATTCCTCAGTCCAAATTTAGATAATTCAGCTGCCGACAATTGCCGACTAATAACGACTGCAAGCCGATCGGCGCACAGTGGAAAAATTGGATTCTGCATTGCGCAGATTTCACATCATACGTCACATGAAGCGTTATAGGCAGGCTGGTGGTGCCATTGCCGTCTACATAGTCTAAGTGATGCTTGCATACTTCTGGTTTTCATCCACTTCTGGTATTATGAAAATATGGTCGAAGAGGCGCTTGTTGTCGAACCACATATTGTACTAACCGGATATCTAAATGACGACCCGTTGAACGATAATTCGCGTCACCTTAGTGATATCTTTAGTCGTCTTAATATTAGTAACATTATTGACGAGCCAACAAGAGTAACAGCTCATTCAGCTACATTATTAGATCCGATCGTTATCAGTGACAATATAAACGTCCGAGACGCTGGTGTTATTAGGGTAGACTGTGATATAAGCGACCATAGGGCTACCTACATTGAGCTTCTGGTGAAATATTATCTAAAACGATCCTACAAAAGGCAAGTCTGGGTATACAAGGCTGCAGATTTTGCTTCCCTCAACGTTTTAAATCTCAGACTTTAACTGGACAATATTTTTGGATAACATAAAAGATGTTGATGAGGCTGCGGCAAGTTTTACAAACAAATTTCTCCAATTAGCAAAGAAATGTATTCCGTCAAAAACAGTGACTATTAGACCAAAAAATAAGTATTTTTACTTACTCTGTACAAGCTGAGGGCATTTTTGTGGCTTTTGAAAATTTTGAGATTTTTGCGAGTCTGTCCATATTTAACTAAGCGACGTCCAAGCGAGCTAATGTACGCGTGTTATATTCATATCAAGTATGGTGCGGCTTGTGTTCAATGAGGCTTGGAATGTTTATACAATTAATTTTCTTCTCACTGTTACACAATAAATATTTGCTGCGTGGAATCCAGTCATTTGTTCCATAGGGGCAATATTCTCATCAGCCATCACCATTCAATGTGAATGTGATACATGTACAAGTCCATGGTCATTGATACAGTAAGGTGAAGGCGAAGGTGACCTGTAACACCAGTATACAAAATTATACCGAGCGCATTGAATCCTCATCATATGATGTTGAGACAGATCAGAACGAAGTGTCGGTAAAATCAGGTGTGTTTTGAAGAGCATTCTCTCATCAATGATGATGCTATACTGTACACATACAAAATATGAAGTGTTGCTGTGTTGGGCCTATAGCACAAAATCACAAGCAAGTTGGTACAACTAGGCACACAGGGTCTCATTTCTGTCGCTAACGTGTTGATTTGGGTGAGGGGATCCTCTCATGGGGAGGTGTGGGTGGGATGGGGCCTAATGTCTCAAGCACTTTTCCAGGTTTTCCATCAATATACTCTATTCCATACCCCAATATTTCAAGCACGTCAAATCAAACAAAAATTTGCTGGGAATGTGACTTTCACATCCCTGTCTGGACATGCTAGTGAGGAACCCTCAATCCCAGATTAATTACCATTGATGAAGCTAACGTCCAACAAATGCAAAATTGAGCTTGGCATCCGGCCGTATGTTATTCAGTGATGTATTACGCTACGGACCCTGTTGCCTCGACGGAGGTCTTTGCGCTCATCCAGCGCTTGTTTAGTAAATGTTCGTGAGTTAATCGTATACGGCCGATGCTACATCGCCTGATCATGGCTTGATCGATACATTTCTGGCTGTTCAGATGAGTAGGCCTATAGCCTACAGTTTTTTTTAACTCATGAAGTTTGTTATTAGTCAAAGCATCCCATAACTATTGAAACAGCTTTCTCTCAGTTAATCGTGTATATGACCGATGTCCAATATATATTGAATTGAACTGAATATCCATATACGTCTCTAATTGCCTTTATTAATCCATCATCGTTTGTTACCCTGATCGGATATACATGATCCGTTCTCTGTGATGTTACGTCAGAACGTCACCGGCTCAATGTGTATTAAGTTGCGGTTCTTAAAGACTAGCCTCCATGAGAATAAGTACAATTAGAATCACGATTATGTATATGTCTATGTAACATTCGGTCATCCATGAAAACGGATAAACAATTGGACAATTTGTATATTTACTGGCAATTTTATGAAATTCAACAGATCACTTTATACAGGCGCTGGCTTGGGAGTCGAAAGCTTGTGCATTAAATATGTTTCCATGGAGTCCATCTCAGACTTTTGTCTATTTCCATAATGTTTTGTCCTGTCAGTCTTCTCCTCAAGAGCATAAAGATAAATGTGAGAATGAACTGTTCACCGTAACTGGAAAGTTATATGGAGACCCAGGATGACGCTTGCGAAATTATGTTTAGATGTCTATTGCATCATGTTGAATTCATGACAGATATTTATAAAAGGTTGAGATTTGTTTGGCAGCCTCCTGTGTAGATTGTTGTGTATAGTTTTTACCCCTCCCGATTGGACTCGGGGGTATTGTTGTCATCCGGTCCTTCCGTCTGTCCGTCCTCTTTCCCCCCGGACTCCATATCTACAGTATAGAATGAAATCTGTTGATGTGCCTTTTGTATGTTTTATTGGTCAGGTCCTTGTCTGTCGGTCCGTCCATCCACATTTCTGTCCATCAATATCATGGTTTAATTCCAACAATATCTAATATGGACCTTTTTGTGGTAAGTTTCTCAAATCCAGGGTGGTCAAATCATTAAAATAATAAGTTCCCTGTATTTAGAAATGTTTTCTTTCCATTCTACTTCCAAAATATTCATGGAATCTTGCAAGCTTTTCCCTGATCTACATACATCTACATATTACATGCATCAATTTTTGTCTGTAGGGTAGTGGACAGGGGAAATAACCACATAGAGGATTGTGGTGGATATATATAATGAAGTGGAAGTTTAAATCTTCAGTTTAAATCTCCACAACCTTTTCTGCTCGTGAATTACCATTTACCAATTACTCTGTTGACTTTAATTATGCTTCAGTTGTAATTGTGAAATTTCCATGCCTTGGGAACACTTATCAATAGTAGTTTGGTATCCATTTGTGCCACTATCAGCATAGATCTATATTTATAGTATACAGAGGTTTTATGTTTGAGTAATGCACCGAATAAAACCAATGTTTACTTGCGATATCTTCTGAATAAATGCATGAAACAACTTTAAGATGTATCAGGTGTGCATGAAATCAATCAATCCAACTTCATAACGAAAGTGATTTGTATTACAACAACAATAAATTATGTTACAACAACAACAAAATGTGTCCTCGCCCCCTGATAAATGAAAGTTATTCTATGAAAAAATAATATGAGAAAAGTGCAGCATTCTTTTGGGGATTTGCACAAAAGTCACAGTGAACAGAAAAACAACGGAGAAAAGCCCCAATGGACTAAAGCTCCATTCGACAATTAGTTTCAGGCAAGGGCAATAAGATCCCAACTTTGCACATTTTCCCCCACAGCTATATGCATACCTTGTATATACTTTTTATACTCCCCGTACATAGTAGGGGGTATACTAGATTCCGATTGTCCGTTCGTCCGTCTGTGTGTCAGTGCATATATCCGTTTCGTCCGTCTGAAATGTGTTTCTGGGCAATAACATGCGAACCGCTCTTCTGATTCTTCTCAAATTTGGTATGCATATACCATATTTTGAGGCGTCGCCTTAAATCCTACATGCATGTCCGGACAATAACTTGAGAACCTCTGATCAGATTCTTTTCAAATTTGGTATGTATATGCCATGAGATGTCGCTTAGGATTGCGTTTCGTTCACTTGCGCCTGGAGGTGGTGCCACCTGGTGGCAAAATCCGAAATTCATTTCCAGGCGATAATTCAGGAACATTCAGGATTTTTTTCCAAATTTGATACTTATATACCATGCCATGAGGTGTCCTTTTCCGTTGTCTTTCGCCCACTTGCAATTACAGGTGGCACCACCTGATGGCAAAATCTAAATTTGGTTTCGGATAATAACTGGAGAACCACTCATCGTATTCTTCTCAAATTTGGTATGTAGATACCACGTCATGAGATGTCGCTTGGTCGCAAAATCTTTTTTTTTTCGAGCAATAACTCGAGAATTCCTTGTCGGATTCCTGTTAAATTTGGTATTCTGATACCATGCCATGGGATGTGACTTGGGTTTGCACACTTTCGATTATATTCAATGTTTGAACCGTAACTTCAAATCATCTGTAGTCTTAGCAACTCTCATGGTTCTCCAAAGCTGCTGCCAAAATAGCAATATTATTGTGGTTCTCCACGAATTCAACGGTCTTCGAATTCTTCACTTAAATATTCGCAGTATTAGAAATAAGATGCCATATGTCGTTGATATAGCTGAAGATTTTGATATTTTGTGTTTTACTGAGACAAACTTGGACAACTCAGTAGACGAACCAACACTTATCATAGAAGGCTTTGACAAACCTTTCAGGAAAGATAGGGATCCTTCAGTATTGAATGCTTGGGGTTGGGATCATGATACATACATCCGCTGAACTTAAATGCTGTCGTCGACTTGAATTATAAATTGACACTTTTGAAACGATGTGGATTCATTAAGAAGTTAAAGGCAAGAAAATGTTACTTAATGTATCCTATATTACTCCTAAGAGTCCAGCTACCACGTATAAGTATTATGAAAACATGGTCGAAGAGGCGCTTGTTGTCGAACCACATATTGTACTAACCGGAGATCTAAATGACGACCTGTTGAACGATAATTCGCGTCACCTTAGTGATATCTTTAGTCGTCTTAATATTAGTAACATTATTGACGAGCCAACAAGAGTAACCGCTCATTCAGCTACATTATTAGATCCGATCGTTATCAGTGACAATATAAACGTCCGAGACGCTGGTGTTATTAGGGTAGACTGCGATATAAGCGACCTAGGGCTACCTACATTGAGCTTCTGGTGAAACATTATCTAAAACGATCCTACAAAAGGCAAGTCTGGGTATACAATGCTGTAGATTTTGCTTCCCTCGACGTTTTATCGTATCCATCCAACGTTCGTTTGCTAGACGTTTTAAACGATGAAAAAAAAGTCCATGCAAACGATGGGTGTATGAGTTGATCGTTTTTTAAAAAACGTCAGTCAGATAAAGACGATCGCCGGAAATCTCCGGCAACCTACGGTAAGGGTGCCGGTCGTCTTTTCACACCTCGAACAAAGGTGCAGACGTTTTCTAGCAAACGATTGAAAGTCTCCTGGCAAACGATCGGCTCGAAAGTAGTCCCGCTTTACAGACGCAAAAACAACAACAACGACCGTGTCGCTTGAGGCCGTGAAAAACGGATTATGAGAACGGAACACAAATTAATGTTGTTTTCTTTTCCAGATTTTTGCTATACGTGTGCTGCTTGACTATATCTTAGAATCGGTTACGGTGTAATTCGTTAATAAACAAAATATTATGGAACCATGATATCGTTTTATGAACGTGCGATTCGAATCTTATGTATTTTGCAGAATACGGACTTTGCGCATTTTGGAATGCGCTTTCAAAAAAGTCAGTCCTAGATTACCATTTGATTTGATTTTTATTTCACCATGCATAACAATAATGTTTAGTAAACAAAATATAATAGTGGCGGGATGAAAACCCCGAGGGGTTTGTTTTATCCCAAAATAATTATTATATTTACAAAGATGATAATATGCGGTAAACTCTATCATAGTGAGACAAAAACACAAATTTAATTTCCAACTTCCACAGACGGCAAACAGAATAGATGTCTAATTATGTTCCAGTAATAAATACGATTATATCCTCGATTTGAATAATGAGAGCGAAACATGAGATTTTAACTGAGAGGGTAAATTGTTCCATATTTTAGGACCCTTTATTTTAGTACTATAAGAAGATAAGTCAGAGTAGTAAAAATCGCGATATAAATTTAATTTAGCCTGTCTAGTTGGGTACCTGTGGACAACAGATAATTTTGAAAAATATGATCTGAAAGTGTTTGGAATTAGGTCTGTATGATTGAAAAATTTGTCAACAAAAATTAACACCTGGTAGTCGTTTATTTGTTTTATGGACAATATTTGTAATTTTTGGAATGAGATGATCATAGTTTTACTTTAACAATTATTATCACGTTTGATTACAGATAAATGTCGAGTGAAACATTAGAATCTAATGCGTATATTTTTTCTCTTTCAGGACGATGCGTAAACGCAGAAATTTACAAGACATTCACCATAGATAACGGTTTTGTAATGGTGTAACTCATAATTTTGTTTTTGTTTAATTTGCGCTTTTGAAGCGCGCCTTGTTTGGTAAGCTTTTAAAGTTACATCTGCAAATACCTATACGTGATGAGTACTCTATTCATCTGAAGTTTGTAATTTCGATAGAAGTCGGATACCCGTGGTTGTACATTTACAACTTTTAGAGCAACGCCGCATGGCATTTTCATACAGAGAGATACTTATTTTGTCACCTGGTATCGTCGATTCAGTTATGAGAGATCGTGTATGTAATTATACAAGAAACACTGCGATAGTCTTATTTCGCCGTTGGGCTTGGAGTGGGTAATCAAAATAACCATTGTTTATTACTGCTTAATTGTGGTTGTGATGAGAAACAAATAAGCTGGATGTGAAAGACGATGTTTATAGTACTAAAGATGCGATCATATATGTCCAACCTTCCAGAAATGCACTTAAATATATTTTTCATGGAACAAAACTGCATGGCTTATTTAGAGCCTGGAGTGATCACTTGAAACTGTCCCGGAAATGTGCAACTGTATAAAACAAAAAGTATAAAATCAAAGACACTTGTTGCCTTTTATTTAATAATGTCTTTGAAATGAACAATCCCTTCAGCGATACTTCCCGTGAACGTCCATTTATTTGAATTATGGTAGTAATAAAGCAAATGCCCGTGGATGTCCCGTGGATGCCGCCTCCGGAAGTAACTCTTGCGTCCTTCGTGGCTCGAAAGTCAAGCTGTGTATAGACCAATAGAACAGACAAAAAAGCTGACCACTTTTCTATTATTATGGCTAGACAATAAATTGACAGCTTGGCAATATTGTTTACTAATCAAGCAGGATTCTTACCTATATGCTCACCGGAAATTAGTTTCTTCCACGTATAGTCCGGCTGGATAGGGATATGGGACTTTCTTGCACAATCATATGTTTATTGGTTAGAATCTTACAACAAAATACATGTATAAACATAACGAAGAAATATGTGCATATACGAATAATATTATCCGGAGAAAAGGCGGTCATTCCTCTAGTTTCAATATGTCCATGCAGCAAACAAACCTGCAATGTAGAATAAAAGTGCGTTAAGTTGACCATAATAAATAAAACACCGATAATCAAATATTTGGATCTGTTTCGATAAAGTCTCAAATAAACGATTGGTTGTCAAAAAATACATCTGTCTCAGCGCATTGCCGAGAAATTCACTTCAATCTAAAACATTAAAAATGCTTGAATGAAGACTCGATGGAAATTCACACCTCCACTTTCTCTCAAGTAGCGATGTTCAAAAAATATTCTCCCGTGAAAATTCTTTTTCATGGCACTCACCAAAGTATAGCTCTAGAAACTTTCTGGATAATTTTAATGTATTCGACTTGTGAATTGAAGGATCGTGAATATAGCGTTTTCCTCTCTGATCTGGTAGGCGTATATCGCCATGAACGTTTCGACAGACACGTGTTCTACACGGCTCTTTATTTTCCCGCCAAGCGGGAGCAGTCCTGTGCATGTCGACTTTTCTATGCTGGGGATAAACGGCAGTCGAAATGGAAGGCCACGTGCGTGTACGCGTGTGCTCCTTGACCGTACACAAGCTGGGGTTTTTTTTTTCAGACAGACACGTAGAATAAATATTAAAGCTAAACGCGCGTGTTGATGACACATGATTTTCCCTATGGACTGCAATACAGTACACAGGCCAAATAACATAAGAAACCTTTCCATTTTTTGGTTTATTTAACGTAAAACATAGAGTCGATTTGCCGAGAATTTTCGGCGATATACCGACATTAGTTTTTTTTTTATCAATTTCCTTGAAAACGCATTCATAAAATAAAATATTTAAATACATTTTTTATCTCGAGTATTATAGGATCATGAAAATATAAATATCATTTCTGTCTCTTCAGCTCTTTTCATGTTATATTTATTGGGAAAAGTGTAACACGATTTGCCAGTGAGGTATTAAAACGTGCTCTGAAGTGAGCGAATTTCAGTGGAATTCCCCGCAAATCGTGTTACACGTTTTCCGGTAAACATTACAAGAAAACCGCTGAAGATACAAAAATCATATAATAGTTACATGGTCCCACAATACTCGCGATGAAAAATATTTATTTAGATTTCTATCGTATCCATGCGTTTTCAAGGAAAGTGATCAAAACCTAGTGTCGGCATTATCGCGAAAATTTCCAGGCAAATCGACACCATTTTTCCACGGTAGACTTCCGTATCGCCCTGAATAACAAGGAAATATTTATCAACCTAAATATTTCTGAAACGGGTATTTGTTCAAGTTAAATAGTAACTGAACAGAATTCAGATCAGTAAGATATTGGCAGAGTTCTCTGTTGATTACCTTTTCCGGCCTATTCAAAGAATTTTTTACACCGTGCATACATGGGGAGGGTGTTATTAAACCATTCAGTTTTATTTGCGTACGTGACACTTCCATTATCACAGCTAGATGATTGTCATTTTCATAGAAAAATTTTGCACACAAACAGCGACTTCCCGTAATCAAACCTTTAAAACAAACGCGGAAGGCGATTAAAGTGTAATTTATTTCCCCTGTGTTAAACCCGTTTTCACATTCGCTGATAGCGCTATATTTTGTTACACATGTGCGCAGTTGAGAGCTAAGGCACGGCCTGTTCACCCAGTGTGTATTTATGCGCAGCTTAACACGTGCGATCGTCTTTTGTCAGCCGACAATCGTTTTCTTCCAAACGACGACGTTTTCTTCCGAACGACAGCGGCACCTTCGGCAGTCTCCGGTGATGGGTTTTTTGATCGTTTGCTACACACAAAAAACGATGGTGCAAACGATGGGTGTAGTAGCTGAGCGTTTTTTTCCATCGTTTAAAACGTCTCAACAGCAAACGATGGTTGGATACGGTCCCTAATCTCAGACTTTAACTGGACAATATTTTTGGATAACACAAAAGATGTTGATGAGGCTGCGGAAAGTTTTACAAACAAATTTCTCCAATTAGCAAAGAAATGTATTCCGTCAAAAACAGTGACTATTAGATCAAAAGAATACCCTGGTACGATTCAGAGTTAAGAAGCCAAATGAGAAAAAGGGACAGACTGAAAAAAATTAGCAATAAAATCAAACCGACCTACCGACTGGAATAAATATAAGACCAGTAGAAATAAAGTTAAAGTGATCGTAAACCCTCAAGTAAAGTTTCCATCAAATGAAAGACCATTGCGAACAGTGTCGGAAAATATTTATTTTATTTTTTTACTATTTTATTACACAGAGTAAACTGCAATTAAAGCATGGTATTTATTCTATGGTCACACTGCCTTAATACATATATTTCAAACTTTGTATGCACTTTCCAATGTTTGATTCAAGCTTAAGGTAATGTAAAATTTTGAGTTTCAACACAAACTCACTGTTCCAATGTGCATGTTCCAAAATCTGGGAAATTAAATGCGAGACTCAAATTGACTTGACACTCATGAGTCACCATCTCCCAGATTTTGGTGAAACATGCACATTGGAACAGTGAGTCTGTGTTGAAACTCAAAGTATACACACCTTAAGCTTGAATCAAGCATTGAAAAGTGCATACAAAGTTTGAAATATGTATTAAGGCAGTGGGACGTCACTGGACCTAGATATGATTGCAACAGACCACCATAGAATACCATGCTTTAATTGCAGTTTACTCTGTGTAATAAAATCGTAAAAAATTAAAATAGATATTTTCCTACGCTGTTTGCAATAGTCTTTCATTTGATGGATACTGCACTTGAGGGTTTACGATCACTTTAACAACATGAAAAAGTATGCCCAAGCTAATTATTATGACAACATTGAAAATGCATTGGAGACCTCGAATCCAAAGGACTCAAAGTTTTATTGGAAAACCCTTAACCCTACCTGTCCTGGGAAGGGGGGGGGGGCGAAATGGCCCCTCCTACCAAACTTTCTGCGCTATCTCCGGAACGACAAAACATGGGGAGCTGAAAGTCCTTGACTTTATAGTTTATCATATTGGGGTCATTTAGAACCATAACCCCCCGAGCAGAGGATCATTGGAAAATTCAAAATGGCGGCCAAATGGGGTACCAGAAAAATGAAGTTTTTGTCATATTTCTTCAAAATTTCTGCTTTTCCGCGACGAAAATTGGGCAAAAACTATTTTATTTCACATCACTTTAATTTTTACTAATTTATCATGCAGTTTTTGCGAAGAAATTGCATAAATAAAAAATTCGAAAAATCCGACCGAAAAATCGACCAAAAATGCCGTTTTTGATAATGACGTCACTGTGACGTCATCAAGGCGGCCATCTTGGATTCTTTTACATTTTCTGGTAGAGCTTGACCCAAGGGTTTAGTGTGGTAAGTTTCAGCCCCCTAGCTCAAGGGGTAAGAAAAATAATTAGGGGAGGCCGAAATTCCCCAGGCCAGGACAGGTCCCAAAAAGCCCAGGCCAGATAGGGTTAAGAAATTTATGAGTGAGCCAGGAAGTTCAAACGAAATCCCACCTCTAACCATACAAGACCACCTGTTTCGGTGACATAGAAAAGCCAACGCTCTCAATGATTTTTTCGCCTGGATATCCACTGTCGATGATTCAACGTCAGTTTTACCTCAGTTTGAATATAAAAGCGATAGTCAGCTCAACAGCATCATCATTACTGAAAACGAAGTATGTGATATTATATAGAAATCAGCAAAGCGGTAGGCCCAAACTTGATCAGCCATAAAATGCTCAAAGGTTGTGTTACTACCATCTGTAAACCATTGTGCAAACTGTTCAGAAACCAGTTCCCAAAATGTTGGAAAAACTCTAATATATTACCCATTTATAAAAAACTAGATCCACATCTTCCTTGTAACTATCGACCCATATCGCTGCTTAGTTGTGTGTCAAAGATACTGGAAAGAATCGTGTTCAAACATATCTATAATTATTTCATAACGTACAACCTATTTTATAAGTACCAGGCTGGTTTTCTTCCAGGTCACGCAACAGTTTATCAGTTGATCGAAATTTACCAAAGTGTATGTGAAGCCTTAGATGAAGGCATTAATTCGTGCATGGTGTTTTGCGATATATCTAAAGCTTTTGATACTGTATGGCACAAGGGTCTACTCTTTAAATTACAACAATATGAAGTAGAAGGTGATTTATTGAACTGGTTGAAATCATACCTTGGAGGAAAGATCATCCAAAGTTGTTTGGGGTAACATATTTTCAAATTCACAAAGAGTTCCACAAGGTTCTGTTTTGGGCCCCTTGTTGTTTTTGATATACATTAATGACATAGCGGATAAGCTTATTAGTTTGGCCAGACTTTTCGCTGACGATTCCTGCATACAATTTTCATAACCCAATATTTGCGATATCGAAAATGTACTGAACCAGGATTTACTCTGTTTATTAGAATGGTCGAAACAACGGCTTCTACAGTTCAATGCTTTGAAAACAATCCTACTTCTATTTTCTATGAAAAATCTATCACGACAGCCCGACATTTATTTTGATAATAATCTTCTAAATGTCCCCAGCAATCACCGCCATCTCGAGATAATCCTGCAAAACGACGGCAAATGGAGCGACCACATCAATAGTGTTATAAAGTCTGCCTCCAGACGCATAGCGATTATGAGGAAACTTAAATATCAGCTTGGTAGACAGGCTTTATCGCAAATATATGTATCGTTTGTCAGGCCCATCCTGGAATACGGCTCCGTGATCTGGGATGGTTGTACACAGGAAGAAGCTGACAAACTTGAAAAACTTCAACTTGCTGCTGCACGAATAGTTACTGGTCTCCCGGCCTATGCCTCCAGGGAATCCCTTCTATCCGAAACTGGTTGGGAAACTCTAGCAATCAGACGTCAAAATGCAAAGTTGAAATTAATGTATTTAATACATAATGGAGAAAGCTCAGACTATATATCCAACTTCGTTACTCCACTAGTTGGACAAACTCCTAAGAAACGATGCAAATTATGTGACCCCTGGAACTCGGTTAAGTATCCTAAAAAAATCATTTATTCCATTGACAATCCAGCATGGAATAACCTTGATAATGACATAAGAAACAAACCATCAGTCACTGCTTTTTACCATTCAATTACTAACGTACGTCGCCCATCAAAATTTACTCTAGTGGGTTCAAGAGAACTCAACATCACACACACCCAGTTGAGGCACCGTTGCAGTCAACTGAATGCCGACCTAATACGGAGAAATCTATCAAATACTGCAGATGCCTCTGGGATGCCTATTTCAAAAGCCCAGGAAGTAACCCCTCGCCGAAAGGAATGCCCCGATATCTTGGAATGGCAACCAATCTGTTGCAGTTAAAGCCGCAAATTAGACAAAAAAAGACTCATAGCTAAGGGGCAGAAACCCAGCTTGTACTAAAAGTGGGGAGCATGGTGAGACACGCATCCGAACAAGCAACCAATCCAGGGTTGTTACAGGGCATAGAGGATGACCCTCTAACATGGGCAGGGCCACCTCCAGGACTTTTTCTCGAAACTGCAAAGTCTTGGTACGTTTAAGCTTGAGCAAGTAGCCATCTTCACATTTAACAGCATCAGCAATAGACAAATCAACATTAGGGTCAAATTGACCTTTACAAAGGAAATTCAATTAGGCATGCGCACCACAGTGATAAATCAAAGATGTCATCTAGATCGAGTGCATAACGTAATCGCAGTAATTGCTCAGGTGTGACTGGGTTCGCACCCACCTGTGCATCACCCAGTTCCCGTTTAACCCCCCTTAACAATAACTTAATATCCCAGTTCCCCTTAACTGGGTCAGGCATATCACATGCTTTATGTAAGTTAGATACACATGTAAGGTAGTTTTGAATTGTTCCATAGTGAAATTTTCGAACATCTACCATATAGGCAATATACATAGACACACCCTGTGTGGACATTGGAACAGGTTCCAATCTGGCTCGGTCACAATTACAACACATATAAGGGAAGTGGGAAGAGGTGCCGACATAACTCCAGAAAGCACTTGCACTGAGTTTTATAAGTCCGTTTCGTAATCTCAGCCCAAGCCTTGCTTTTCAAACTTGTCACTATGCTCATCAGGTGGGCTGTTACGTGTGAACCATCTGTAAGCAATGAAAGTACGAGACATGTGATTTGACAACTCTGAAGCTGAAAATGGTTGAAATGACAAACTTGGGAGCAAATCATACAAATATGTCAGCATGGACGGTTGGTGAAGGCGTGATATACAGTCTGCAACCGTATTGTCCTTTCCGGCCAGGTAAATGGCAGATACCGAAATGTTATTGCATGCTTGTAACCAGAATAACTCCCTTAACCACTTCATGCACGTAGAGTTCGGAGAACTACCTTTGTTCACCATGCATTTCGCAGCGGAGTTATCGGTTTACATAATCACTTTCTGATCACGAAGGACCGGTGCCCACCGCCTAATTGCACACACAATTGCTTTCACAATAATATGACAATCAGCAGTTTCAACCATATCAAGGGACCAGTTCACATAGAAATAATCACCATTAAAGTAGCCGCCAGCACCGTCCAGACATGCATCAGTCTGTATGCATGTTATTGGTTTATTATCCTGGAATTTAACACTACCGTTAAACACATCCATGAATGCGATCCACCACCGTATATCAGAGCGGAAATCGGAAGACAATACAACCTTGTGATTGCTTCCAACTAGTTTATCTTTGGTGTCTATTATCCTGCGTAGGAATGTACGGCCTCCGGCAACTACTTGACACGCCCAATTCAGCTTACCAATGAGTGTCTCTAGTTGACGTTTGCTAGCTCTGCGGCTACATTGAAACTTGTGTAGCAAATCCATGAACTCACAGCGTTTTGGATATGGCAAGGAAAGAGTTAATTTGTTTGTATCAATCTGTATGCCCCAAAAAACGAGACACTGAGCTGGCCCATCTAGCTTATTGTAGTTCACTTCGAAACCAAGATATCGCAACGTGGCAATCAGCTGATTCAACGAGCGTAAACAGTCTGCATAAGTATCTTTAATAATAAGGTAGTCATCCAGGTATGCAATCACTGTAACATTGTATTTTTCCTGCATAATTCTACAAACAGCGGCACTCAGTTGCTGAAATATACCAGGGGACGTCGTTGCTCCAAAACATAACTTTTCGTCCCTGAAAAAAGTCGGTTTACTTTGCCCAGAAAAGGTCCACTGTAAACCAGTTGCGCAGAAATTCGAAGGGTGAAGCTTAACTGCCCGATATTCATTTTGTAAATCAAACTTGGCCAACCAGCTGCCTGATTTAATGTGTTCAACAGCATCCCTAAGGTCCATGTAGCTACATGGCAGTTTGCTAGCATAACTATTGAACCCCCCATTTACAGGCAGGCTTCCGTCGTGTATCGATCGGACTCCACCTGTGGATTTTGGAACGGCCCCTATAGCACTAATAAGCACTGGTGCTTCGGCACAGATGACATAATTACCATTGTTAATTTCTGTTCGGATTTGTTTCTCAACTGCCTCTCTGTTATCATAGGCCGACCTATGATTTCTTGTAAATGCCGGATTTTTACCACACTATTGTCATCAATAATCCTGAATCCTTCACGCACCCCCTGAAGAATACAGCTTCTGGCACTGTCAGTCAAGGGCAACAACTCCTCCCATGCATCCCCTTTTAATCCGTAAGTAGGGGGCCCCTGGGAGCATGGGGGGGGGGGTGCTAAGGTGTCTCTCTTTTCTGACTCACATGGGTTGAGGCCGGGTGGTTGCTTTGGAAACAAATTGTACAGTTATGAGCTAGGCGACAATCCCCCCGGGTGCAACCCTCCTTATTAAAACGGCGACAAATTTCTTTGCCATCCGGCAAAAACGGTCCACGCTTACGCGCACTATTTTGATGAGTACGGGTATTGCCATCGGATTTTTCCATCTGCTGCATTGCCTTTGTGGTTGGGTTATTTGGTTTGTGTACGAGGTGAAACTCGCATAGCTCTTGGATAGGGGTGCCCCATGGAAAACCCTGCAATATCTGCTTCTCCCGGTACTCCTTATCGTATAAGAGGACACTATGCCACACATATTTAGATGCAAGACGGCAGATGTCTTGCGTATATTTCAAATACTGAAACCCACCCTCATTCGATATTTCTTTTGATGTTTTTAATGCAGTGAGAATCTGCAGATTAGCGTAAGACCATTGTTCAAAGGACATTTTTCCAAGGGGAGTTCTCCTAGAGCCCAATTTGATTTTTGCCCCGTTTCCGATCTCTATTTCCTCTCCGTCATCCAACATGTCAAGCGGATCAACCCAGAGATAGTCAACAATTTTACGGGCTTTTGCGCCCGTCTTACCTGTAGGCGTCGACGACGTCGTTGAATCTTCGTCCCCAACGTGAGAGGATCGCTCCAATGATAATGGCGTCGAAAAGGCACATCTCGATTGTTGATTTTGTGACAGCGCTTTTTCTCTCTCGGTCTTTATTGCCAACTCCAAACTGGATTTTCGATTTTGTAGGCGTAGTTGACGAAGTTCTTCTTCCAGGTTGGATACTTCATCCTGGAGGGCTAGTTGTTGTGGAAGGAACATCATGCGGGGGGTACCTGTACTTTCCCTCGAGTCGTCTTTTCCCGCCATCTCGGTGACCTCGGTCACCATTTTATCCGCACTGTCACATTGCATGAAGGAAAGCGAGCGAGTCTGCAATCGACTAGGTTTTACCGAGCCCAAGTATTCGTTAAGTCTCTGACCTGCATTTGCCCGCCTGGGCCTTTGCGAAGACTCTGCCATGTCGTAGAATCCAACAATTACGTTCAAATCTCAAAAACAAAAGGATTTCATTCAGCATACGTCCATTCACGCTTCAGCACCTAGAAGCGCTTGCACTGCACTGCTGCACAAGAATAGCACTCAGCTCTGAAGAGCCAATGATGCAAGGGGGATAACTCTATTACCCAAACTACATGGCCTCTGCAATTTACATGTATACCCTGTCAAACTCAACATTATATTAATGTTCTATACTGCAGGCTGCAGCTGCGAGCAACCAAGCGAGGACGCTCATCATTTCTTCTTTACATGTCCTTTACACAATAATATAAGGAGCGAAATGCACGTCAACCTACCTCCAAATTATACACTCCACCACTAGCTCTGGGGGAATGAATCCTTGTCATTTAAAACTAATACAGATATGTTTTAAGCCGTTCAGAAATTTATAAAGAACAGTCAAAGATTCAACCATTAATCAATTAATAATCTCAGTGGCCTCAGGTGAAATATTATCATACATTATGTGGCGCGAGGTAACACCGCGTGCTACATAGGGACATTCCTACATCAATTAAGGCAGCTTGAAATGTGCAAACTTATGTTCATTATTATTTTAGTCCATCTTAACAACTTGATAATTATATATAGTTTATATTGTATTATTATATGTATGTAAATATGTCTGTTATGTTATGTTATATGCACGTGTTGTAGTATGTATTTCTGCAGGGAGCGGTCTGAATAAGTTGTAAGAACTTCACCCCAATCTCATGTACAAATGGTACAATAAATAAGTTTAAACCAAACCAAACTCCTACACACATAAAAACATATCGGTCTGGACGGTTACTAGGCTGAGGGGGTGTAGCACCTCTCATGCCTCATGTTTTAATCTGCATTGGAATTTGTCATAACACATGATGAAGAACTGTCGGGGTCTATTGGTGTTACATATTAAATCTCATTGTTCAGGTGGCTGTTCTGATGATATACGGTATCAGCTTACAGTTTAAGAGGAAAGTTAGGGGAAAAAATCTTATAAGACATATATTTGTTATTATATCCATGATATTTTGTCCTGGTAATTATGGAAAAGGGATAAACAAGAACCCAAAATAATAAGCTATAAATTTCAACTGTTTCAGAGCTATAGATAAATATTTATTCAGGAGCAGACACGCATGCTGAAGGAAAATCAATATCATCGAGAAATTTAAACATGTTTGTAAATCGATGCTAGACATGCTGACGTCTCTTCGATAGATATGTCGCATTATATTAGCGATATGGATTTACATGTATTATCTTCGTTTTACCGTTAGTCGAAGAATATGCTTCTAAATTATACACGTGATTTCGCTTTGGAAATGCTTATTCCTCGTTTAAGACTCGATAATCCTCTGTATTCTAGAGACTGAATGCGGAGTCGTACGGTTGCTTTTTAGTTGCCAGATGTCTCACTTCTAACAAATCTCTCCAATTTATAATAGGTCCGATAAGTTCGATAATTCAAATGAGTCCGACCCCTGTAATTAAACGTATTGGAAACATTAAAACGGATTCAAACATAACATTAAATTATGTCAGAAAACCGAAGACTAAATCCACTATTTGGTCCAGAACGGGTGGATTACTAAAAGCAGGCGATGCTTTTCGCCAGAATGTTAATGGCATAAGCCTATCTGAATTCAAGCTGCATTTTAATCATTTTGCAGAAGAGCTTTATTTAAAGTATGCGATCAAAGAAAATATGGACGGGTTTATTAATCTCAGCAGTCGACATCTTGTCCAATTCTTGAAGCATGGAGGTCTCTATGATGGGGGAAGTGCTCATTTCGGTTAAACAAATGCGCTGGCCGCGTTTCCTAGTGAGGGGTTATCCGAGATAATGCACGACAAAATCGTATTCCGTATAACATTGGAGCCTCATATTAAAGACGCGAAGGCATTAGTCAAGAAACTTGGAGAATCAGTAGCTAAACTCGAGGCACCAAACCATCTTTTGGAAGCCCTTTTGGAGAAGAAATACAGTACATTGTACTTCGGAGACGTGATGTCCGAGAAGGTTAGCACAATACCACTGGCACAATGAGATCGGCTTTTCATGAAAAATAAAACCTATCTGTGACCTATTTGAGGTACCCCAGACGAGAGCCCCAAATACCAATAAATTTAAAAGGCCGAATACAAATCCGCCCAAAACGGAAATAGGTTACATCATGCACAGGAAAAGCAACAAACCTCGGAGTTGTTGATTAACTTGTTAGGACAGGTCATGAAATACTCAGACTCGAACGAACCATTCATTGTCCCTGTACGGATACGTGCTGCGAAGGACAGGACTCAATTCAACACCAAGAGCATGACGACAGTGATTTGAGAGTCATAGGCCGAGTTCCAAACCGAAAAAACCAATACGTGCATTTTCATGTAAACTAAAATTTCGTGCGCTCAAGTGGGCAGTATCGAAACTTACGGGCCCACGGTTGACAAGTTTATTATTCAGTATAGGCGGGGGTAGTGCTCCTTGCCAGAATGCTATCAGAGCCCTGATACATGGTGCTCTGATCCATACATTTGGGACTAGTTTGTCCGTACGAGCCCACGGTGTCCGAGTGGTCTAATTTGGAGCGATATGCAAGAGGT
This sequence comes from Hanleya hanleyi, assembly GCA_036873755.1. Classification (NCBI taxonomy): domain Eukaryota; kingdom Metazoa; phylum Mollusca; class Polyplacophora; order Lepidopleurida; family Hanleyidae; genus Hanleya; species Hanleya hanleyi. The sequence continues at coordinate 38,373 of JAVTVY010040643.1, read as the reverse complement.
GGGAAAAATTGACGACGTCTGTCGACTAAAATGTAACAATATGACTCTTCAGCTTTCCTCGGTACCTGATATTCCGACCCGAGAATATGGTTGATTCTCGGACGTAGCCTTAGTATCTCAGCCTTGATTTTTTTTACAGGTGTTCATGTGGAGACAATGAAGTATCCACACGGTCCCTAGCACCGGAAGCTTGGCAGATCAGCTGAAATAAATAACTCATCTGATGAGTTTCACCGGTGACTGTTAGCTTCACACCGCTGAACTGGCACGGGTTCGAGCCCTGCTGGTCCATGTGTGAAAGTTTGTCAGTTTCTTGCCGAAGAGCAGTGCTTGTCTCCGGGTACTCCGGCTACCTCCACCAACCAAACTGACTGTCACCCTATGAGTGAAACAACCTTGAGTGTGACATTAAGGCAAATCCTACCGAGAATCACAACCCGAGAACACCCTTACCCGGGTCCATGATAGCTCGAGGGACACCCTTCTCAGCTCAGGGATACCCTTCACAGCCCAGGAACACCCTTACCTGGGTCCATCACAGTCCGAGCGAAACACCTAACCCGGTGACGCCACCATGGGGGGCCTAGTTAAAATTTGGTTTCCGGACAATAACTTCTGAAAACCTGAATCGGTTCTTTCCAAATTTGATATGTGGATACCTTACCTCAGTATCTCACGTTGGATATTCATGCCGATCCACCTGTAGGTTGCCAAGCTGAAGTTTCCTTTCATGACATAGAACCCCGTACGATAAGAAGAACATATGACCCGGCGAGCAGTCCATACACAGTGAGTGAGTGAGTGAGTGAGTAGAATTCAACGTCGTTTTTTTCACATATTTTCAGTCATATCACGACTGTGCCTACATGTGCCAGAACACGAGAGTGTCCACAGTTCCTATTAACCTGGACACTGATAAGCCCGGTCACCCATCCAAGTGTTGACCAAACTCAACGTTGCTTAACTTCGGTGATCTCAGTCTATTCCAGTGAAATTGAACATCCCGAATGACAGCCGCAAGCACGGTTTGTAAGGCCAAGCATATTGTACTCGTGGTTTTACACCCTTTTCCCTATAATTGTTGTTGCCCGATATGCTTGTTCCTTCCCGGTTACGCTAATGACGTTAATTACATAAAGTAACAGATCGAATACGGAACATGACTGAATTTATCTTATACTTCACTCGCTGAATTGAGTGTCCCCGATTCTAGTTTTTTAAGGAGAATCCCCAACGATTTTGTCAAGGTCATTTTTGGACTATACAGAGCATTACTGTAAATATGCCCTCCCATGGAATATGTAATAAGCAGACTAGACGGCATACTGCAGCGGCAACCAAGCAAAATATGGGGATTAAAGGTAATTAGCGATGCTAAAGTTCTTCCTGAATGTGCTCCAACCTCACCGTGCCCACACACATTGTAATTAGCTGCTGCACGAACAATTTCGTTTATCGAACGGCCACCACCAGTTGGCATGCGCCACGTCTTTTGTGCTGGTAGAACTGATGTCGGCAAGATTTAAAACGGATACACTGTGGCCACAACCTGTATTTTGTAGACTGTACTCGGATTGGTCAACAGATCATTTTCATGTTTGGTTAATTTCTTCTGCTAACCCCAGGAGGAACATATCGACAAGAACATTGTTGATATCGCTTATATTCCAAATAGTAATAAATATTCTTCATCGTGGATATGGCTGGATGGCTAACACGGTAAGAGAAACTTGCTGAATATAATATCTTGAGGAAAAAATCATTTCGAAACATTCTTTCTATAAACTAATATTCACGTATACATTGTATTGCTGGTGCACAATCGAAAAATGCATAAATTTTTGGAAAGGTTTTGAAAGAATATTTTGGGATTCAAACCAGAAGACCACCAATCAAAATAATTCGTCTCTTCGAGAATCTATCTAGGCGACCAGATCATACTCTTGCAAATAACCAATATTTCCAATTATCTTATTTGAAATTAAGCACCAAATGATCAAAGCAATATTTCATAAAGTTTCATTTTTTATATCACGATAAACGATAACCAAAACGTGGTTTGCTGGACAACTACTGATTCAAAATCATTATGTGTAAATATTTTGTGGTTATAGTTTATCTTCATATATTTATAGATAGGTAGGTCTTTGGAAAGTTCTTGTTAAAAGACTATGGCACTCATATTCCAAATATTTAAAAAGGAGTTCAACAAAATGACAAAGTTTATGCTATTCGAGACGCCCATTTCGAATTTTCATTTTTCATCCTCAATCGTATCTCCTCTGGGGCGGTTTGTCCACCTTAACGTACGAGGTCGTTGTTTATTGTTTTGATGAGAAATTTAAACGGTATGACGTCGGACATTACAGGTTGGTTTTTTCGATAGATAAACATTAAAGATAGACATTAAAAGGTAATTCGCAATGGGGATATTAAGAGGCTATGGAGGTATTTTATCTGATACCTCGTTCCTATTTGTGGGTTCAGCAACAGGAATAAAGCTTATATGAAGTTTAAATTACGTTCAGAAGGCGGCCATTTTAGAAGTTAAGATGGCGGCTATTACATGGCATCAGACCAGAGTTAATTATTCCGGGTCGGAGCCCCTCGAACTACATTGTTTAGAAATTTGAGAGCAGATCATCGTGGATTTTATGAACTGTGACTTTTTCAGCATTTCTGATACATCTGATATGAAATTCACACAGATACAATTACATGTCGTTTTCAAAATCTAGACCTCGGTTCAAATCTTCAATGCTTCAATCATTTATGCATAAATAAACTTCCTATCAGTCTGGAACCACATGAAATTAATAATAATCATATCACCTGTAGAAACTCAGATGTTTGTTCCACAGACAAAGAATATCCAAAATGTCTTTAGCATTTGTAACTTTAATGAGACAAATAAAATCTGAGAAATGAGTCTCTAATTAATCTGACTTGATGGTTTCACATTTTTGTGTGTCTGTTGTCAGTCGCAGTAGCATCACAGCACATACTTTCTCTTCGTTTCATTTCCAGTATCTCCAGGATTATAAGTTTGTAATTTTTCATAATCAGATTAGAGATCTTGTGGGAAACAAGGAACATGGATGACAGGGCAACACATATTAGCAAGCCACCACCTCCCCCCCCCCCCTCCCCCTGGACACATCATATAGTTTCTCTGGCATTTCGCACGGTGTGACTCAGAGGTATGGCCTCCAACTCTATTGGAAGATAGGCCTTGATTTCTGTAAGTTGCTACCTCAATGTTGCATCAAAAAGTTAACAGTTTAAGTGAGTCAACTTCGATCTGCCTTCACATTTCATGGTTGTATTAAGTAGCAGAGATAATCAGATATGTTGTCATTGAATTTTATTTCTTTTTTCTTCTATGTTGTGTTTTGACAAGTGTTGTCTATTCGCAAACATTGCATTCATGGACTTGAAATCAGACACAGAATATCTTTCTCAATGTTATTTATGAGGTTTCTCAGTAATAATAACTGTTTACAAGTAATATGTTCATTTTTCTAATTACTGCCAACACGATGTTGATGAGAAGTGGATCCATCCAATTGAACTAACATATATTCTCTATATGAGAATTGTGCATACCATAAACACCTCTGTGTTATATTTTTGGATGTGTTGTGTACACATTTATGTGTATTGCTGTCACTTATTATAGGATTAAACATGTCTTTGATCTTTGTATCAGCATCAAATTTTAATACATTTTATAGATTACTGTGATGACCCACTGATTACATGAGGATATTAACCACTGTCACGAAGGAAATTTTTACCAAATGTAGTCTAAATGAGCAGCTTGTAAATAAACTATGTTTTGTCAGATTTTGAATTATTCTTTATTTTCAAGTTTTAATTTTAAAATTTTCATGAAAAATGAATTTAAATAATAAAAAAATAATTTAAAATCATGGTATTTATCATCTAGTCAATGCTTTATACTTCTTTTTATAGGCAGAAGGATTGTCTACTTGGTGTTTTTTTACCAGATGGAAAAATATGTACAGGTTAGTGAGATAATGTACTTTTTACTTGTACCTCAGTCTTAAAGTCATATGGGGCAAACTGAGAGAAAATTATAAATGGGGTACCCTTGGTATATAGACTGTAAAATCTCTATGTGTGCATAGTTTAACCTGTGCCTTCTCAAGATAGTTTGGGGATTGGTATGGTTTGTTCAGATGAGGGCATTCGTTATTTCAACTATAGTTTCATGACTGACAGGCATCGGACCAGAATTAATCGCTTCCGGGTCGGAGCCCTCGAACTACATTGTTTAGAAATTTGATAGCAGATCTTTGTGGATTTTATGAGCTGTGATTTTCCAGCATTTTTGAAACATCTGATATTTCAAATTGCAGATAAGGTTTCAAACTGTACTTCCTGGTGTTGATTTGTGCCACATTGTGGAAAGCATGACGGATGGAGACATGATCATCGAGGGGTGAGAAGGCTCCATGTTTACAAATTGAATGACATTCGGTAACACCTATCAGCTGTCAATAGTGATAATTTGAAATTTCCATGGTCAACTCCTGTCAAGACTTTAACAGTTAATGTCCCACAAGGTGAATATTGTCATGCCAAGTGAATTTATGCATCGAGAGTTCCTGAATTTTTTGTGATTCTCTATGCTAATACATAACAAGTAACAACATTAATAGTGTTCTGATGCCGCATGGTGCCAACATCAGGAGCATTGGCACTGGAAAATTGCATGTAGCCACTGGAATAATACTCATCGCTCCTTTTCGTGAGGAAACATTGACAATCATAGGTTCCGTTCAAGATGGTTAGTCGTTTAAAGAAACTCACGGTACCACAACTTGATGCACTGACCTTGAAAATACGGGCGTAGCCGTTTTTTCCCCCCCTTCGAAAAGTAATGGCAAAATAGGTTTCAATTCAAAATGGCCACTCTAGAGTTTGATGGAAAAAAATGACAACATCGAAATTAAACAAATTTTAGAGTTAAACTAGCTGCCAAGAATGGAGACAAAGTACACACAAACTCCAAATTGAACCTGTAGACTATATTTATCCATGTTTTCGCGGATCTCTTGTTTGTTCCACTTGCAGATTTTGAGCACTAATTCATCATGTTACATCGTAAACAGACAGTTGCGTTGTGTTTACCCGATTGAAATATTTCATGTACAAAAAAAATCCGCATTCGAAAGGAGTTTTTAATTTCTAACACACTGAAATTCCGCGGTGTGGGGTGAAGTATCGGAAGCCGGCCGGAACTTCATTTCAGCTGAAGCCAGTGATATCCTGGCGCTCGGGTGCCAGGTATTCCAATGAATTCCTTGATCCTAAAATATATAAAAAAAATAGTTTAAACAGTGAAAGTTCTTTTCCAAGAACAAAGATGCAAACTTAAGAGTCGGGTCCGACTTTCACCACGAAGTGTTCGTAAAAGCACTTCGGAATAATTGAACTAACGATGCGACTGATCGTAAAACTTTTCTAGCAAATGTTTTTGCGCTCTGACAACGTACACAACGAAGACATACAGCGAGAGATGGGATCCGCTCTTCTGGCGCTGCGGGCGATCTCATATACAGGATATATTCACTGGCGACGGCTTTGAGTGGAAACAGGTAAAGTGACATAATGGTTCATAAAGGACCTACAGGGTATATAACCTGCACAATGCCGCTTCAACTCTTGGGAAGTTAGAATTCCATAAAATGCTAAGGTTTCGAATACAACCTATTGTGTGTCAAATCATTTTATCAGCACAAGATTTTTTTTCTTAGAAATTATAAACAGCAACATGAGCTCTTGGATGAGCTCTCTCAGAAAAGTTTGAGTGAATCTTGATTCCACTTTCAAACCTGAGTTAATAATTCATGATAATTTATTAAATAATAATAATTGGGTGGGATCAATTTCTACTCTTAATTGAATGAACCATTTTTAGAGAGAAGTTTTATGATTTGAGGCATATTTTTCTTTTCACATATTATTTGTAGCAATTTTTCAATGGAAAAATGGAGATTTTGTTGTTGTTGACAAAAAAAATAAGACCATGCAAACTCATGCAAACTCTTTAAATGACTCATTTCGAATGTAGTTTATATGTCGAATTTGTAAACAAGTAGAGAAATAATGCTGACCCCGTCGCCATTTATCGGTGACGACGCCCTGTCATCGCCATTTAATGGTGTGGACAAATGGTGACAAGGTCATTTATCTCCATTCAGTGGTGAGGATAAATGACGAAGAGGTCATTTCATCGTCATTTATTAGGTCAAGATCAAAGGTCACCTTGACCGCAAATTCGAGAAATCATTAAAAGTATGTTTTAATGGCACGTGGCACGTACCAAAATGCAGGTCAAGATCAAAGGTCAAGCTCACTGTGACCCCAAATCCTGAAATTCTGAAAAATCATGATTTTGTGTCTGTAGATACATTAAGGGGAGACGATGGGTCGTGTACCAAAATTTTGGTCAAAGTTCACCCCAAAATCAGGAAATCATTAAAAGTCACATTTTATTATGCCCATCGAAGACAAGGTCGTATAAACCGATGGTGAGTTCTGTTCATCTACACGTCTATCCATCCATTAACATTTGTTGTCCGTGCGATATCCCCAGTTTCAAGATGTGGATCGGTACCAAACATTAGGTATACCTTCCTCGAAGAACAAAAATGTACACTATTCATTTTGGGGTCAAGGGTCAAGGTCACAGTCCCCCAAAACTGAATCCAGTTTAACTGACAATTGTTAGGTTGGACTATTCAGATTTGTATCCCCTACATGTATATGACATTTGTCCTGTGGAGTTGTCTCCCCTGTTTGATAGATGTATGAAACAACTACATTCAGTTAAACTGTTGTAAAATGAAAAGAATGCATTTACTAGTTAAGCTGGGAGAGGGGACCTTTCTGAACTTCATGTTTTTTTATCAGCTCAAGAACAAAGGTTCATTACTTTTTCCACATTTTTCGTCCTTCATGAAAGCTTTTCTCACCTGAAGGGAATCTATTTGAAGGAAAATTAATATTTTCTTGTATTCGACTATTGTCGATTTCATTATGGGATATGTGAGCTCTCGACTCTTGTTTCAAGGTCACCTAGTTACCAAGAGTTAAGCCTCTTTTAGTTTATCAGTCAATATAAGGTGTCATAAATGTTACGTTCTCGTAAGCACAAAATCTTAGACCTTTCTCTGGATTGCTAGCTACCAGTTGGGACCAAGGCAATCAAACAACCTTGAAATTTGGACCGGTATAATTTCGGATGTACGGGCGTATATTTAAGCCCCTTGGGTTCTTGTTGGTGATGCTGCCATTGCCCTTTTTGTGATAGCTATCGGCATTTTCCTAGCATTGTTGAAGTAAATTCAAATTTAGGATCAAATATATTAATTAATTATCAAGCATCACGGGATAACCGTTGGTAGGATACAAATGCGACTTATATCCTGTGAGCCGGCCGGTGTGAAAGGTGTGAAAGGTGTGAAATGTATCAGCAAATAATATCCTGAGGCATCCACAGGAAATATTTTCCCTCAAATCAAAATTTGCGATCTGAGTGAATAGGATTTAATGTCTCTTTCCACATTATTTCAGTCATTTATCGCGACGAACGCACATAAAATGAAGATTTTTTTATCACCAGACAAACCCTAGATTGGTATTGATTTTGGGTGTGTTATTTAGGTACAAGACAAAATCCCTCGTCTTAATAACAGGCCAAGGCGCAGTTTTTGATCAACCATACATCTTTCAAATGTATTATATTGTTCATCAAGTTTTAATACTAACAGGCCTGGGGCGGGGGACTACTACACTTTTCTAGTCTTATCTCCGGAACGACAAAAACTTGCGAGTTGACACTCTATGTAGTTTATCATATTGGAGTCATAACTGAGCGTATTTACATAACCCCCGAGCAGAGAATCATGAGTAAATTCAAAATGCCGATCATGTGGGATACCAGAAAAGTGATATGTTCGTCATTTTTCTTTAAAAATATTGTTACATGTATCTGTGAAGAAAAGTAGGCAAAAACTATTTTATTTCACATCAGATTATTATTCATACAATTTTTGCGAAGAAAACACACAAATGAAAATTCGAAAATTCTGACGGAAAAATCCACAAAAATATGCCTTTTTCAAAATGACGTCACTGTGACGTCATCAAAGCGGCCATCGTAGATTGTTTTACATTTTCTGGTAGAGCTTGTCCCAAGAGTAGAGTGCGGTAAATTTTAGTCCCCCAGCTAAATGGAAAAGAAAAATATGCCCCAATACGCAGGCCAGATAGGGTTTTAATGAATCTTCGCCATCATGTACGGTAGACTTTAAGAAACTCTAATATTGCTGGTTTTGGGTACATTTAACAATCAAGTGACCCCATCCGGCTTCTATATTGATGAACCAGCTCACCGTTCCATGGGCCGCGGCTTCGTGTTGATAGACACCATTCAGATTGGCACCAAAACATTTCAGGAACCACCAGCCGCATTGGTAAGTCCTGGGACACGAGTCTCCATGAGGGCTCGGGTTGTCCACTGTGGAGAACACCTCACCGTTGCTCTTTTTTATGGTGTTCTATTTGGGCCAAGTTTGCGTCGCGTGGCGACTTTTAGAAACTCGCCACTCGCCACGCGCCGTGGACCTCTCCGGCGCGCGGCGACTGGCGACTTTCTGCTATCTCTTAACCTGCAAAAACTCGCCAGTCGCCACCCGCCGTAAAACACGGCGAGTTTCGCTCTATCTCTTAACCTGGAAAAACTCGCGGCGCGCCACTCGCCGGATGAACCACGGCGCGCGGCGACTGGCGACTTTTGACTTCTGGAATTCTTAGGACTTTTTCTCAAGTGCGCATGGCCGGGGAGCATCAATTATCGGAATATTTTGTTCGAAACATGCTGTCATTTAATTTAATTTTAAATCTCTTCCTCGTGCATAAATATACATAATTTCTAATGAATGAACTCTCCAGCTACATCTGATGCTATGTGACTAATTTTGAAGATGTAAGCTATCTGTAATAATTAATATAGTTGTTTTTTGAAACAAGTTTCTTTTTAATGCAATACGCATATAGGGCAATCTAATTTTGTCAAATGTGCAATTATTTCTTTATTGAAATACTCGTTATCCATTTCTGTGCAGAACTTGCATACTCTCGTTATTATCTGCTGGTATATTTTAAAAAGTTGACACCAAGACAACATTTTAATCGTTTTTTTTAATCTTTTTTTTATATAAGTGCCTATATATATTTATAAAACAGCATATCGTTTTCAATTCAGAATGAATCGCTTTGAAATTGTTCTTTATTTAAGATACAATAAAGCACTCGACGCGGGAATTTTGTTTTACAAGATAAAAGCAACGTCAACTAATATGCTGTATGAAATATTAAGAAAGCGAATAGAGCGTCATCGTCATATTGATTAAAAAAGTAAGAAAAAATGCTAACATTTTCTCTGGATGATTGAATTTCTCTCTTCGTAAGTTTTATGTGAAAAACGGGCGATATCTCTGTATAAGAGATCCTTTATTGCTGTTTTAATCCATAGAGCGGCTCTTTGTTGGGTTGATATTTCCTGTATCACAAACCCTACAAACCATCAAGACCCTATTTTTAAAGATGAAAAGACGTATTTCTTTCAACAGTTTCCATATTTTTTTTACTTCCTCAAATTCGATGAGATCGCGACTGTGATTTATGATATTGCAACTGCATAATTGATGCTCCTCGGGCATGCGCACTTGAGAAAAAGTCCTGAGAAATCCAGAAGTCAAAAGTCGCCAGTCGCCGCGCGCCGTGGTTTGTCCGGCGAGTGGCGCGCGGCGAGTTTTTCCAGGTTAAGAGATAGAGCGAAACTCGCCGTGTTTTACGGCGCGTGGCGACTGGCGAGTTTTTGCAGGTTAAGAGATAGCAGAAAGTCGCCATGCAGTCGCCGCGCGCCGGAGATGTCCACGGCGCGTGGCGAGTGGCGAGTTTCACTACAGTCAAAAGTCGCCAGTCGCCGTGCGCCGTGGTTCATCCGGCGAGTGGCGCGCCGCGAGTTTTTCCAGGTTAAGAGATAGAGCGAAACTCGCCGTGTTTTACGGCGGGTGGCGACTGGCGAGTTTTTGCAGGTTAAGAGATAGCAGAAAGGCGCCAGTCGCCGCGCGCCGGAGAGGTCCACGGCGCGTGGCGAGTGGCGAGTTTCTAAAAGTCGCCACGCGACGCAAACTTGGCCCAAATAGAACACCATACTTTTTACTGCCAGTTCTAATACTTCGCAAGCGATTACTCCCAAACGCTTTGTCAGATTCCTCCAAAATTTGGGATATTCATTCCTTGTGCCAAGACGTCGGTTGGTATTGCGTTTCAGCAAGATTCGCTTGAAGGTGGCGCCACTGGGTCTTGTTCCAACCATTTCTGTATGTCCGTTCGTGTCCGTTTCAATTCTTCGCAAGCAATAGTTTCCAAACGCTGTGTCAGATTCCTCCGAAATTTGGTATATGAATTCCTTATGACAAGATGCCAATGGTATTGCGTTTCAACAAAATCTTCCTGAAGGTGACGCTACAAGGATTTGTTCCAAATATAAGTTGACAAGTATTGTAAAATAGAAACGACCATCGGCTTATGAAATAAATTAACACAAGCAGAATTTTGAATTAGGAAAATGTCCAATACTGTTCATTTTCCAATAGCCGTATCTTTGCATCATGTCAACATCGTTATCGCATTACAGCAATATATCAGTGAACTATGCTGAATATATTCCTCGGTTGACTGAAGGTAACCTATTGTATTCACATCGGGTGATCACGAGACACTATTGCCCTCCAATGACAACTACGTTACCTTCAACTACGGTACTATTTGGTAACGGAGTTGATATTTGTAACAGAGTCAACCACGTTACCTTTTTGTCGGCTACGTTACTGTGTTTTTCGAATTCACAGACATCAATTTTCAATGAGAACTCAATCGATCAAATGATGACTGCTCCCCTTCGAATAGCGAACTGCTAACCGCGAACTGCAGACCAACTTCACGAAGGTACTCAAAGAGACTTCAGTTCACAGTTTACAATTCGAGAGGGACCAGTCATTATTTCGTGGAGGTAAACAAATTCATCTATAACTAATAAACTGTTAGGCCTAGAGTGTTTATACTTGGTTTTTTATTTGATTTGATTTTATTCACCATTGAATACCTATAGTCATAGAAGAAATGGCGGTCATAAAGGAAACAGTAGTTGTAATATTAGAAAATACACGCCAGACGAAACAAATGGCGGGAATAAAACCCCGAGGGGCTTGTTCTATCCCATAAATAACAAATTGACTAAAGAATAACTTGTGGATGGTGAAAAGAATAATACAAAAAGAGAATGCACATATGTATTTATAATGTGAGGTAGGTCAGTTTCCAGTAAAATAGTCTTTCAATTTGGACTTAAATAAGGAAATGGAATCGATACATTTCATAGCAGCAGGTAATTTGTTCCATTCTCTAGAGCCTTTGGTTTTGAGAGAATAGAATGATAAATTTGAAACGGTCTGTACAAATTAACTTCTTGACCCCGTGTACTGTAACGATATATTTCCGATTGTTTCCTGAAATATGCTCGAAAATTTAATGGTAGTTTACGAGGATGATGGAAAAATTTGTGAGCCAATAATAGGCATTGATATATATTAAGATTATCTAGTTGCAAAATTTTGTACTTTGTGAATAATGGCAATGTATGATCACGTTTTTGTGACAATGTCACAACTCTCAAAGCACGTTTTTGGAGAAAGGATAGGGGTTTGTGTTTCCCCACAAGACATTACAGTACGATAGATAAGGAAGTATTAAACTATAGTACAAGATGAGAAGTGTATTAGTGTTTAAAGCACTACGTATATGGTTTATAATTCCGATGTTTCGCGATATCTTATTGCATATGTAGTGGATGTGTGTTCTCCAGTTTAGCTGGTTATTAAAATATAAGCCTAAAAATTTGAATAGGTTAACTTGTTCGATTTCTATGCCGAGAATAGATAGATGGGGGACAGTTACCGAGGCTTTATTATGTTGTTCTATTTGTGCCAATTTGATCTCGCTCGTCGACTTGCAAAAGTCGACGCGCGACGCGCGACGCGAAAAGTCGACGCGGTGTTTTGAAACGCGACGTCGCCCTTTCCGTCGCGCGTCGACTTTTACAATGTTAAAGAGATAGGCCAAAACTCGACGTCGTGTTTCAAAAGTCGACGTCGCCTTTTGGCCTATCTCTTAGCATTGTAAAAGTCGACGAGCGACGCGCGACGGAGAGGGCGGCGTCGCGTTTCAAAACGCGACGTCGACTTTTCGCGTCGCGCGTCGTGCGTCGCCTTTTCGAAGAATCAAAACTCGACGCGCGACGGAAAAAGTCGACGTCGCGTTTTAAAAGGCGACGTCGCCCTTCCGTCGCGCGTCGTGCGTCGGGTTTTATAATGCCAAAGAGATAGTCCGACGTCGTCGGTTTCAAAAGTCGACGTCGACTTTTGTCCTTATCTTAACATTGTAAAGTCGACGCGCGACGCGCGACGGAGAGGGCGACGTCGCCTTTCAAAACGCGACGTCGACTTTTTCCGTCGCGCGTCGCGCGTCGACTTTTAAAAAGTCGACGCGCGACGGACATTCGCGTCGCCTTTTGGTTTACAAAAGTGCGCATGTCTGGGGAGAATGTATTACTATAATGTTCACATCTGTGATTTTCGATTCTTGTATCTCCGGATCGGTGTTGGTAATTTGCTGAGAATTTACTGCAAGATAGCAAGAATGACAAGATATTTTGCATGCATGGAGACTATGTACAACATAATATATTTGTTTCGCTGTCTGAAATGTCTTTTTTGCTGATTAATTTTGGAACACTGGTACCTGTATTCCATAAAATGCACACCCCTCAATCGAGAGGACAATCCGCATCTATTAGCTTGTCAATGTGCTACTATTTCGCCGGACTAATACGTAAATTAAATTCAAGTTTCCAATAATGAACAAAAGCGTATGTAAGTAACTATTTTGCAGGATTAACAGTAACGACTGGAAAACAGAGGGAAAATAATTAATCGCTTGTGTAGCTCAATGGAACTGTGAGATCTTACATTCTGGAGACATCCTGATCAATGTCTCCTGATAAAACGCGCCACGTTGCATTTTATCTCGAATCATACAACCCTTTTTAATAGTAAGGCTTTGTTTTCTGCCATTTTAGACTAGTCACTATATGCTGTCAAAGTAAAGGTGAGGTGTGGGGTCATTTTACTTTCGTTTTCGGCCGGAAAACAGTAAGATCCCACATTTCCTTTGAGCTGCACAAGCTATTTATTAGATTTTCTCTGTTTTCCAGTCGTTACTGTTACTCCTGCAAAACTGTTACTTACATAAGCTTTTGGTTCATTATTGGAAGCTTGAATTTATTTTACGTATTAATCCGGCGAACACATTGACAAGCTAATAGATGCGTATTGTCCTCGCGATGGAGGGGTGTGCATTTTGTGGAACACAGGTACCAGTGTTCGAAAATTAATCAGCAATATAACATATCCGATAGCCAAACAAATAAATTATGTGGTACATAGTCTCCATGTATGTTAAATATCTTGCCATTCTTGCTTTGTTGCAGTAAATTCTCAGCAAATTACCAACACCGATCCGGAGATACAAGAATCGAAAATCACAGATGTGAACATTATAGTAATACATTCTCCCCAGACATGCGCACTTTTGTAAACCAAAAGGCGACGCGAATGTCCGTCGCGCGTCGACTTTTTAAAAGTCGACGCGCGACGCGCGACGGAAAAAGTCGACGTCGCGTTTTGAAAGGCGACGTCGCCCTCTCCGTCGCGCGTCGCGCGTCGACTTTACAATGTTAGGAGATAGGACAAAAGTCGACGTCGACTTTTGAAACACGACGTCGACTTTTGGCCTATCTCTTTAACATTATAAAACCGGATCGGAAATCGCAGATGTGAACATTTTTTTTTTTTTTTCGTTCGAAATTAACACCCCAAATCACAATAGAACGAAACAATACGAGACAGAACAAGACTATATGATACGATACAATACAATAAAATGCAAAATAATACCATACATTACAATACACGTATTACAATTCAACATATTACAACTCAATACATTACAAAAACAATACAATTCTAAACAATACTACAACATACAGCACGGTGAAACATACCATAATACAACACATCACAGTACAAACACACATACGCCTTTACATAAAAGAAGAAAAGTTAACAAAGATTGTGAATTTTATATAATACGTTTGTGCCAACGTATAGTGGCAAACTTCAAATTGATAATTTGATTAATAATTTATTGTCTCGTGAACAATGGGGAATACATGCTCCCCAGACATGCGCACTTTGGTACGCGCGACGCGAATGTCCGTCGCGTTTTGAAAGGCGACGTCGCCCTCTCCGTCGCGCGTCGCGTGTCGACTTTTACAATGTCAGGAGATAGGGCAAAAATCGACGTCGACTTTTGAAACACGACGTCGAGTTTTGGCCCATCTCTTTAACATTATAAAACCGACGCGCGACGGAGAGGGCGACGTCGCCTTTTAAAACGCGATGTCGACCTTTTTTCCGTCGCGCGTCGCGCGTCGAGATTTGATTCTTCAAAAAGGCGACGCACGACGCGCGACGCGAAAGGTCGACGTCGCGTTTTGAAAGGCGACGTCGCCCGCGAATGTCCGTCGCGCGTCGACTTTTCAAAAGTCGACGCGCGACGCGCGAAGGAAAAAATCGACGTCGCGTTTTGAAAGGCGACGTCGCCCTCTCCGTCGCGCGTCGCGCGTCGACTTTTACAATGTTAGGAGATAGGGCAAAAGTCGACGTCGACTTTTGAAACACGACGTCGAGTTTTGGCCTATCTCTTTAACATTATAAAACCCGACGCACGACGCGCGACGGAGAGGGCGACGTCGCCTTTTAAAACGCGACGTCGACTTTTTCCGTCGCGTCGCGCGTCGAGTTTTGATTCTTCAAAAAGGCGACGCACGACGCGAAAAGTCGACGTCGCGTTTTGAAAGGCGACGTCGCCCTCTCCGTCGCGCGTCGCGCGTCGACTTTTACAATGCTAAGAGATAGGCCAAAAGGCGACGTCGACTTTTGAAACACGACGTCGAGTTTTGGCCTATCTCTTTAACATTGTAAAAGTCGACGCGCGACGCGCGACGGAAAGGGCGACGTCGCGTTTCAAAACACGACGTCGACTTTTCTCGTCGCGCGTCGTGCGTCGACTTTTGCAAGTCGACGCTCGAGATCAAATTGGCACAAATAGAACACCATACTTTATGGGTGTTGGGTGTTATTAGCATGTATTTTGTCTTCTTTATAATTAATGATAAACGATTGCAACATAGCCAGGTATTTAAGTTATGTAGTTGTTGGGACATGGTATTGAAAGCATCATTAATATCTTTCGAGGAAAAAAACAACACTGGTGTCGTCAGCAAACAGAATAATTTTTACGAGGTCTGTTGCTTCGCTTATGTCATTTATGTATATTAAAAACAACAGTGGCCCTAAAATTGATCCTTGGGGGACACCACGAGAAATAGACATTGATTCGGATAAAATACCATTATAAACTACGGTTTGTAGACGTTCGGAGAGATAGCCATTTAACCAGGTATTAGGTACACCACGGAGGCCATAATGCTCAAGTTTGGTAAGCAGGATGTCGCGGTTAACGGTGTCGAATGCTTTCGACAGGTCTAGAAATGAAACAACACTATATAATGTGGATTCTTTAGCAGATATCAATATGTCATAGAGGGAGCATGCCGCAAGAGATGTCGAGTGGTTAACCCTAAAACCATATTGATTTTGTGATATTATGTCATTACAGTCGAGAAATTCTATAATTTTAGTCACGGCGAGTTTTTCTAGTATTTTGCTGAAGCAAGGCAGTACCTATAATGATCTATAATTCGAAAGCGTAAATTGATCATCTGCTTTGAATAGCATGGGGTTACTTTTGCGTGTTTTAACAAAGCAGGTACTATTCCTGAATTGAAAGATGAATTAATGATAGAAGACAATGGTTCGGAAAGGTGATCAGACACTAATTTAATCATGGACATGCGTATATCGTCTAGACCAGGAGATGATGATTTTAATGATAGGATCGTGCTCTTAACTTCATCTTTAGTTATCCAGGAGAATTCAAAATTATTAGGAATAGGGGTACCGAGATAATCACGAAAATTTGACTTAGAATGTGGAATTTGGTTATCTAAGTTTGAGGCAACTGTAGTAAAATATTCATTGAATTTATCGGCTATAAGTTTTTTGTCTGTTACTGTCTGACCACGAATGTTAAAGGAGTCCGAAATTTGAGATTTATTCCTGTTCAATAGCTGTTTTAATACCTTCCATGTACCTCTGAGTGCTTTCGTTGAATTTCCGTTCAAAATAATGTTTTCTGTATGTGCGAATCGTATGATTTCATGTACCTTTGAGTGCTTCGTTGAATTTCCGTTCAAAATAGTGTTTTCTGTATGTGCGAATCGTATGATTTAATATATTTCTGTATTTTCGGTGTTGCTTATGAATGGTAGCATTCCTATTGATTAGATAAAGGCGATAAAGTCATGGACAGAATTTAAAATTGAATAGGTTATCCATGGTTTTATGATTTTTCTTGTCGAAGGTATAACAGTTGTTAACGGGAAGCATTCATTATAGATGGGGTTGAATTTAGAGAGGAAATTATCAAGCAAAGTGTTTGGATCATGACTGTCTTCATTCGCTTGGCACCAATCAGCCTCACTTATTTTCTATAAGAATAGCTCCTTTTGTTCTGTGGTATATCTAAGTTATGTTTTGTTGTGCTGGTTTTGCGTTTGAGGCGCTCCTAATTATATGAAATATCGGGAAATGATGAGTAATATCTGTCAAGAATATACCAAGCAAGAGATTGTCATCGTGAAAATTAATAAAAATGTGGTCGATGAGGGTTGCTGTTCGTTCACGGACTCAATGGAAAAAAATAATGTGATTTCAGGTTTTCTAGATAATCTCTCGAAGGCTGATGGTTATTGTCCCCCGCCGCAACGCGGCCGGGGACTTTAAAATGGTTCTTGCTTCTTTGTGTCCGTGGATGTCCGTGGATGTCCGTCCATGTCTGTTCGAAGCGACAACTTCCTAACGCTTTGTTGGATTCTTTCGAAATTCGGAATATGCATTCCTCGCGGCAAGACGCCAGTCCGTATTGCATTTCAGCAACATCTGCCTGAAGGTGGCGCCACTAGTTCTTGCTTCTTTGCGTATGTGGATGTCCGTGTACGTCCGTGCATGTCTGTTCGAAGCGATAACTTTCTAACGCTTAGTTGGATTCTTCCGAAATTCGGCATACGCATTCCTTGCGACAAGACACCAGTCCGTATTGCATTTCAGCAACATCTGCTTGAAGGTGGCGCCACTAGTTCTTGCTTCTTCGTATCCGTGAATGTCCGTGTACGTCTGTTCGAAGTGATAACTTCCTAACGCTTTGTTGGATTCTTCCGAAATTCGGAATATGCATACCTTGCGACAAGATGCCAGTCTGTATTACATCTCAGCAACATCTGCCTGAAGGTGGCGCCACTGGTTCTTACTTCTTTGTGTCCGTGGATGTTCGTGTACGTCCGTGCATGTCTGTTCGAAGCGATAACTTCCTAACGCTTTGTTGGATTCTTCCGAAATTCAGCTTTCGAATTCCTTGCGACAAGAGGCCAGTCCGAATTGCATTTCAGCAACATCTGCCTGAAGGTGGCGCCACTAGTTCTTGCTTCTTTGCATCCGTGGATGTCCGTGTACGTCCGGGCATGTCTGTTGGAAGTGATAACTTCCTAAAGTTTTGTTGGATTCTTCCAAAATTAGAATACGCATTCCTTGTGACAAGACGCCAGTCCGTATTACATTTCAGCAACATCTGCCTGAAGGTAGCGCCACTGGTTCTTGCTTCTTTGAGTCCGTGGATGTTCGTGTAGGTCCGTGCATGTCTGTTCGAAGCGATAACTTCCTAACGCTTTGTTGGATTCTTCCGAAATTCAGCATCCGCATTCCTTGCGACAAGAGGCCAGTCCGTATTGCATTTCAGCAACATCGGCCTGAAGGTGGCGCCACTGGATCAAAATAGATTTTTTTCCATGTACATCTGTTCGAAGCGATAACTTCCTAATGCTGTGTTGGATTATTCCGAAATTCGGAATACGCATTCCTTGCAACAGGACGCCAGTCCGTATTGCATTTCAGCAACATCTGCCTGAAGGTGGCACCACTGAGTTTCTCTTCTTCTTGTCCGTTCCAGTCAAAATGGGCCTTCAATTTTGCTATATGAAATCATTCTATTCCACATCATATGATTTACCCTAAAGCTTTTGCATGAACCATATTTTATTTCAGAAGTATAATGTGAAATAACTGGCGGGGAAATCCCTGCAGTACTGAATCCCTGATTTTTGAATTTCGTGTCATCTTAAACGAAGGACAACATTTCCTTCAATTTTGCTAACAAATAATTGTATTGCACATCATATGATTTACCCTGAAGCTTCTGCACGAATCATTTGTGTCCACACATGTATATTACTATATTAATTACAACTGTGTTCCTAATGTTTGGGTGCACACTGTGCATATGATCAATTTCCTGAATTGAACTGAATTCAACCTTGCCAGTCTTCAGACTGACAGATGATGGCATGCAGTTGTCAGTGCAGTTGTTCATGTACAGGGAGCTTTCTATGAATGAGTTGCAACCCCAAAAGGCTTAAAATTTATCAGGCACAGACCCATGTTTTTACCCCTCGGCCAATTTTGGCCATGGGGTATTGTCATCATCTTGTACGTCCGTCTGTCCGTACGTCCGTTCGTGAGCGAGATAGCCGGAAAACTGTTCCGCTGATGAATTCCAAATTTGGTATGCTTATTTACCTAGTCAAGGACCAGAAGCCTATAGAATTGGGACCTGATTGGGTGGGAACCTTAGCAGCCATCTTTAATTTCATGCAAAATGGATAATGATCCATATCTCGGAAACCATTCAACTGTTCAATACGAAATTTGATATACATCATCGATACATCAAGCACCTTTCAACGAATTACCAAACAGGCTTTTCTGATTAGCTGGGAACCCTGGAGGCCATCTTTAATTCATGCGAAATCGATAATGATTATAGCCTACATATCTCGGTTACCATTCAATTGTTTTATATGAAGGTTGGTATATATCATCGATACATCCAGATACTTTGAATCGGGACCTCATTGACTGAAAACCTTGGTGGCCATCTTTAATTTAGGCAAAATCATTAATGATCTCTATATCTGATTCCGTTGGAGTGCTCAGTGTAAAATTTGGTATACATCATTGATGCATCAAGAGACTTACGATGAATGACAGATCTGGTTTCTCTGTATGGGGCGGAAATCTTGGCGGCCATCTTTAATTTATTCAAAATCTTTAATGATGTTTATCTCTGATACCATTCAAATGTTCTATACGAAACTTGATTTACAGCATCGATGTACACATGTATGAAGAGACTTGCATTAATGAATAACCACATTAGTTCCTCTGAGTGACGGGAAGGACAGTCAGTCAGTTTTGAATTTGGATGGCGCATGCAATCCGTTAGGATTATGCGCGCCAGTGTCATTGCATTGATTTGAAAAAACAAAACAGATTTTAAAATACAATAAAAAGTGTTAAAAACGGTGTGTTAAAAACAACAATGGAGGAAATATATAAGGAGACTAGACAGATGTATGTATAAGAAAAGAAAATTATATGTAATTGACTAGATATTAATTTAAATATGCTATTAAAAAATAACATATAGAAGAACCAACTCCAAAGGCGTCATTTAGACATAAATGGAAAGGGGAAATAATCGTAACAACAACCATAATACTCCAACGACCCTGTTTATAAAATAATATACAACTAAATTAAAAAATTTAAAAAAGGTCATTATGGTACATGCATATTTGGTTTTTGTCTAACTTGATTTAATTCAATATATAATTAAAATGAATAGGTGGATAATTCGGTATGGTTAACAAACATCCATGCTCATCCTGATGAAGACCGTGACCGATGACCTCGTAGTATCATCAGACACCAATGTCCAACCAGAACGAGCAAAGACGCTATTTAAAACAAAACTGTTCACCCCCTCCCTACCCTTAAGCATAGATAATGAAATGGATAATTAAAAACAATAATTGATATAACATCCGTACTCCTCCCGAAAAATACCGCGAATGATGACCTACAAAAGTATCATCAAACACTAATATCCAATTAGAAGGAGCATGGACATCTTAAAATGTGCTCTTTTAATTGAGCAGAGATAGTTTAAAACCACCAATAGGAAAGTATATATTAAATTGTTATTTAATATTCCTCAGCTCATTTTTGAAAATTTAAAATTATATGCATGTACCATTATAATAACCTAGACTAGATACTAAACTCTATAACAGAAAGATAAAATCAATATAAAAACGTGCGGGTGTCTAGCATAAGGGAATAGTTGCAAAACTTGCATTAAAATCTCTTAGTACGTATCATAAATCTAGACACTGCCGCAAACACTTTATCCCTATTTTTAGGGGGATTCAACATAGAATCAAAAGTTGGGTTAAAATCACCAGCAAGTATAAGCTCGTCAAAAAGTAATTGTCGTTGGTTTGTAAACCGAGTACAATGAAGTAAAAAATGACTAATAGTCTCTTCGAGATCACAGGAATCACATAAACCATTATCGTGAATGTTACGTTTATGAAGATAAAAATTGAGTGGAATGTGACCAACTAAAAGTCTAAACATGAGTACTTCAGCCCAACGAGATTGTAAATTTAATATACCACCTTTTATAGAAGGTTGGAATCTATAATAAAATCGACCTTTATCTGAATTATCCCAAAGATCTTGCCATAATGAATTAAAATGAGGATATAAACAAGACATTGCTTCCGATAATGAAAGGCCGATATCAATAGACACAGTGACGGGAAGGATGGGCAACCATCTTTAATTTATGTAAAATCATTATGATCTCTATCTCTGACACTGTTCAAATGCTCAATGTAAAATTTGGTATACATTATCGATGCATCATCTCGGTTACTTCTACACGATGTGCCTAGGATAAAGTACTATACTATACACAATTTTTTGTAATTCAGCATCGCAGAAAACCATCGATTGCGTTTTCATGGTAAAAGGGTTAGGAAAGAACTAAAAAGACACTTCAATGCAGAGTGATTTTGATTGACGCCAGAAATCGCTCAGAAAGCTTCTCCGGCGATCTAGACCCCAGGAGCATCTGGGGCCTGGGCGGCCCCTGGATCCTCACCTAAAGTGCAATGATAGTGGCCGTACCACTTTGAATTTGCTTCCGACGCCCCCTGTATTAACAGACAGTGTCAACGTACTGTTCCAGCTGTCTCCCGTTCAGTGATTGGTCATTCGACCCCGCCATTTTAAACTAATACGAGCATTTTCATTGGATCACTATTAGATAAGACCCACCCCAATCTTCATACACAACCACGCGACTGTCTCAGTTGACTGATGACATAGCGCGGCCTCGTTTTTGATTTCAAAATCTGCCGTCTAACTGGGAAAATGCTGTTGTTGCTGCATCAGCCGATCATTGGCCCCCTGTAGAAGATACTATAGGCTAATACATGTAGATGATGCTTGGGATTGCATTTCGCTCACTTGCACCTACAGGTGGCGACAACTGGTGGCAAATTTAAAATTTGGTTTCCGAGCAACAGGTTGATGCCTTCAGCTTCTCGTCAAATTTGGTTTGCAGATAATGCCTTGAGATGTCACTTGGGGATGCTTCTCGGTGCTTCACTGCATGGAAACTATATCACAGAAGCAATCAACTTTCAGTCAATCGTTCTGAGTTGATCTTAAAACTTGGGAAGGCAGAAAGACCCTTCCACATCCAACGCCTATGAAGCAGCAGTTGCCTCCCTCATGTATATCCCCTGAGACCAACAATGCTAAAAAATATTGCTGCCATTTCGGCGGGGGACATAGCATCCTCTGGCTGCTTGTTTGTTTTAAAAAGGTCTATGTTGAAATCGCCCATAAATATACAATTCTTTTGAACTTCAGGCGACTTAAGAAGAGAAAGGACATATTGGTTAAAAGTGTCAATATTTTTGCCCGGTGGCCGATAGAAGAGACCAGCGATGTATTTTTTGTCGTCGATTATTATTCCCCAAAAAAGAGTTTAGATTCAATTAGAGAACTCGTCAAGGCCGACATCCTGGTGTCATCAGTTTCCACTTCCGGTGATCAGTGGCGGCGCCACGAACTGATGTCTGAACTGTTAACTGGACGCTGCGTACTGCTAACTGGCTCCATATCGCCGAAACCGTTAGACCTAGTGTGTTCATACTTGGTACACTTATAGAACTCGTCAAGGCCGACATTTTGGTGTGATAAATTTCCACTTCCAGTAACCAGGGACGGCGCCATGAGCTAATATTTGAACTGTTACCTGGCTAACAGCTCCGAAACTGTTAGGCTTAGAGTGTTCATACTTGGTACACTTATAGAATCAATCAAGACCGACATCATGTTTTCATCAATATCCACTTCCGTTGAAAAGTGGCGTCGCTACGAACTGAAGTTTGAACTGTTAACTGGCTCATATCTGGTTTTCTATTACGGCCATTTTTGCGTCGCGCGTCGCGTCGCGTTTTTATAATGTTAAGAGATAAAACGCGACGCGACGTCGTCCTTTTTAAACGCGACGTCGCCCGCGACGTCTCCCTTTCCGTCGCGCGTCGCTTTTGTCAACGCGGCGCGATGGGCGACGTCTTTCCCGTCGCGCTTCGCGTCGCGTTCTTATAAAGTTTAGAGATAGAACGCGACGCGACGTCGCCCTTTTTAAACGCGACATCGCCCACGACGTCGCCCGCGATGTCGCCCTTCCCGTCGCGTGTCGCGTCGACCTTCGCGTCGCCTTCAGGTATTTTAGGACAAGATCGATCTGCGCATGCTTAGGGAGCAGCTATAATATTTGCGACGTAGGTCGTATGGTGAGGCCGCCATTTCATGAATGAGCCCTGCCACTGTCGATGAAGGTAATATCAGCTTAGATGAATAATGATTATCCTGCATCATCGTATAGCTTTTAAATGGTGTTAAATATTAGACCATACTTGGAATGATACCTGTTATGAAATTATCGCAAAATTTGTTTTGGTTTCCATGCACCGGCATTTTCATTATTTTCATCTGCTATTGTATACATATCTTCACAACGTCAAGGTTTCTATTTGTGAGCCAAAGGCGAACCCTTGACCATCTTGCATAGCAGACCGCGTTTCGCCCACATTCCAGTTACGTGACTGCGCTGATGGTGAAATACGTTAGGGTTTTACTTTCTGTGCTAAACTATTCGCTGATACCGAATGTAAAATATTTAATCCAGTCATGCATATCAATAATATATTAATGGATAGACCAGTGAATTTTGTTTAGAAATCCGTGCCTTATTTCACCGAATTCCAGTCCTTCGGGGGAAGGTGAGTTCGGATACACTGACATCGCGGACCGCCTTTAAAGTTTCAGTGTTTCCTACATTTGCCTGGCTTGTTGGATGCTTGATGGTAGATGAATGGGTTTATTTTTTCTTCAAATATATTTTGTTTTAAACTATGTTTCCTTTATATTTATTACCGTTCATGGCTGTTGAAAATGTGCGTGTTCATCTGCCACCGGGTATATCCCACAGGCTATGGTGCTTTCGAATCTCTTGTCACGGTCGCCTTGGTTGCCGAAAACAAGTGATCTGAGTGGTCAATATATCCAGGATGTTGCTTTACGTTGAACACATACAGTGCCCAAGTGAACCAGGGGTATCTAAGATAGAGATACCCCTGGTTTTTAACGGTAGGTTTTAGCGAGGATGTTGTATACGGGGCATAGCCCTTGATAATTATATAGAGATCTGTGAAATGTCCAGTCAACCACATACATATATAACCTCTAAATATGTAAGTCAGGCCTGGCATAATTTTCAGTTTTCAAGCAAATCATGTATATTGTTTTGTTAGACTTCACAAACAGGCACAATAGGCATATACATATGTAATTTTTAATTATTTTGACTTCAATTATGATAAATCAGTTTAGCAAATTCATAATAGCTGAACTGTGTTATTTCGGGCATGATAATCTGTGATATGTTGTGGTCTAGGGGAGGTAACTCTGCTTCATGGGTGGCTATGGAATTTAGATGTAGTTGTCTTCCCTTTGACCGCTTTTCGGACAGTATCAAGATATCGGTCATAGAATGTAATTGAGTGCGCACAAGCGCAGTGTAGCTGCCCTGGAGTCCTAGAATTGGCAAGCCACATGTGCCAACATCTCATCGTAACTTAAAAGATTTTTTTCGGGTTTTTAAGTTTCTGAATTTCGCCGGAAGGCCCCTGCGCGGAAGTGTAGGGCTCCCACGGAGCCGGCTGCTTCAAGTGAAAGAATTTCCATTAGGTCAAAAAGAAGTCGAAGACCAAGTTCCAGGCTGCGTGAGGTCGATGTCCGTGCTGACCCCACGCCGGCTGAGATAACTGGCCAGGCTGCCACTGCCAACCTGCAACAACAACCACAGTCTAGCACATCTGAAAATTCTGCATTTGTTCAGGCCTTAGAGGCATATAATAGCATTAGTGTCATGGTAGAGCTAGCTAGGCCATATATACAGAAGCTAAACACATTTGTATGATAGCCGAGAAAGGCCATCGTGGGTTTGGCATTAGAACATGAATTCCAGCGTGACGGAATTACAAGGTATCCATGTTTTCAGTTCTTCTGAACCTCTGTTATTACTAGTCCATGGTAACATCTGTTTTGGAATGTCCTTTTCCTAACCCTATTACTAAGAACTTTAGGATGAGAGAAAACAAAAGAGAAATACAATTGTTTAGGATGAGAGAAAACAAAAGAGAAATACAATTGTTTTCTACCTGGTCACGTGACATTCCAATACCGCGTGACGGAATTACAGTGAAGTAACCACATTATGAGGACGTGTCGGTTACATATATGTTCCATCAATACTCCAATGTTTATCATTTCAGGTGATGTTTTATTCGAATCCTGAGCGCTTGGACTACATCATATCTGGTTTCTGTCAAGTAAAGTTTCAAATTGATAAATGTGGTCAAGAAAAACTGCGTGACGGAATTACATTTTGGTCCATGTTTTAAGGAGTTGCGATTTTTACTAGTTTACGAGTTCCGATTTTATCCGGTATAACAAATTCTGAGGACAGAGCCAAACACATGAATTCTGTTGTCATGTACCCGGCAATGCATGAATATTCGATTGAATGTGAAAGGGCGATAATGACCGGTCAACAACATGGGCAAAATTGTCCAGGAATGACCTAACCGAGATTTTGAATTATGTGACGGAATTACATTTTGGTTACAGATTTCGTGGAATCCATGAGAACATGAAACCCAAAAGGCGAAGATGCGAAGTTACGATGCGATGCGCGAAGGTACGATGC
The DNA here is from genome assembly GCA_036873755.1 of Hanleya hanleyi. Lineage (NCBI taxonomy): Eukaryota > Metazoa > Mollusca > Polyplacophora > Lepidopleurida > Hanleyidae > Hanleya > Hanleya hanleyi. The sequence continues at coordinate 12,786 of JAVTVY010040643.1, read as the reverse complement.
GAAGATGCGAAGATACGACGCGAAGCGCGAAGTTACGGTACAAAGACGCGAAGATGCGAAGTTACAATGCGATGCGCCAAGTTACGATGCGAAGATGCGAAGATGAAAAAAGGCGAAGTTACGATGCGATGCGCGAAGGTACGATGCAAAGATGCGAAGTTACGATGCGAAGATGCAAAGATGCGAAGTTACGATGCGAAGATGCGAAGATGCGAAGCGCGAAGATGCGAAGATGCGAAGCGCGAAGATGCGAAGATGCGAAGTTACCTATACGTTTATTATGATGGCCGAGAAGGGCCATCGTGGGTTTGGCATTAGAACATGAAATCCAAAAGGCGAAGATGCGAAGTTACGATGCGATGCGCGAAGGTACGATGCGAAGATGCGAAGATACGATGCGAAGCGCGAAGTTACGATGCGAAGATGCGATGATGGAAAAAGGCGAAGATGCGAAGTTACGATGCGATGCGCGAAGTTACGATGCGAAGATGCGAAGATGCGCGAAGGTACGATGCGAAGATGCGAAGTTACGATGCGAAGATGCGAAGATACGATGCGAAGATGCGAAGCGCGAAGACGCGAAGTTACGATGCGAAGATGCGAAGTGCGAAGATGCGAAGCGCGAAGATGCGAAGTTACGATGCGAAGATGCGAAGCGCGAAGATGCGAAGTTACAATGCGAAGATGCGATGTGCGAAGATGCGAAGTTACGATACGAAGATGCGAAGATACGATGCGAAGATGCGAAGCGCGAAGATGCGAAGTTACGATGCGAAGATGCGAAGTTACCTGTACAATAGGAACATATACGTTTATTCTAAATATGAAATACAGTCTATCTTATCTTCTTTTTTGAAACGAAAGCCCGAAACCTGATAGTACTCTATATTCTCTCGAACCATTCTTGACATGCTATGTTCATCTGAACAGTTTCGTCGGAAGAATGGTCAAACTATATTAAATTAGATCCAGATGTGGACAGGACATTAGCGTTAGCTGTCTATATGAATGTAGTATGGTGAAAAACGCGTCCACTGTTTTGAAGACGAGCCTTTGGGATACAGAAATTTACACAGTGTGAGCATTCAGAGCATTTTGACATTTAATGTAACGTAGTTTCCCAAATATATTAAAATAAGGCTTTTCGTCGACCAAAGTAATAATCTCCAATTAATTTCTAGCGAAATTTTGAAGGGAACGAGAAATTTGTCGCTTCAGACAAATTAACGATCCAGGTTTTCTTTATTATGGAAATGAATGAGTTGTACAAATGTTTAAATACAGTCACGTCGCCAGTTCCAATCTAGTGTCAGTTCCGACCCGCTTCCCGAAACATCCCTTCTTGTGACAACGCGAAATCTTAAAACATTTGGTGCAGTCTAACAAGTTCACCTGCCTTCAAATCATGGTTAGGTCTATTTATATTATGCATTTATTGGTTTTGTTAGGAGAAATTTTTGCAGAGCCACCCCATACACACGAATACATCGATGTGCGTACAAACACCACGACGTGTAGTCAGGAAGAAAAGAAAAAAAAACACAAAGAAATGGTGTCGTGTGCCAGCGCTTTCGATCAAAGTGTTGATCAACCTGTGAAAGATTATGATAGTCAGTTGCATAAAAATGAAATTTATAGTTCATCAAAATGTGGTCATATTTTTGTTTCAAGAGAAAATCCTACGTATAAATAGGAGCACATTTTGATGAACTATCAATTTCATTTTTGTGAAAACTATGTAGGCCTCAAACCAAAATCATATTGTCGCACAAGATGTTAAAAAGTTTGGTCATTTGAAAGTACCAAGTTTGATTAACGTGTCATATTTTTGTGACAAGAGAAAATGTTCTCTATAAATGCCTCAAAAACACCAAATAAGGCCAGGGGGAACATTTTGATGAGCCATAAATTCATTTTTACAATCAGCTGACCATCACACGTTTTTTTCCATGCTGATACTTCTGTATATATTCTTCAAGAAAAACATTAACTTGCAGGTTATTGATTGAAAACAGCAATCAGCTTTTAATTACTGCCGTAACATGCAGACAAAGAAGTTTTTCCCATGTAAACATCACATATCCTTTATTCATTCGTGTTTCACACCAAAGACTATCCACCTCACTGTCGACATCAACTGACGAACCACTCTCCTGCAAGGGTGGCCAAATTGGGTCATACCATGTCAGGAATAAGGTCTTGCAAACAAAGCGTTCACAACGAAACTTCGTAACTCGATTGAGTGCTGATTCGCATAGCTTTTCTTTAATCCGCTATTTGGAGGTGAAATTAATGATGGCGCAAACGATTCAAGGTTGTTTTTGTTTTCGGGTAAAGTATAAGCCATCATTGATATTTCAGTGTTCAATCTGTCTTGCCAATATGATCAGTTCGACCATATCGCTGTCATCCGCGCCCCCTACCCCAACCCGCATTTTGAACGCCAACTGTTCACTTAGGAGATGGTGATGTGTACAATGTAAAACGAAATATCCAGCTGGGACCCTATTTTTGGCAAAAAAAGTTATGTTGACGATTACATTTGCATATACCTTGGTCAAAGATTAACGTTAAAAGGAGACAGAATCAGAAATGGCGACAGTGGGTCGAAACTGATACCGCTCATTAAGAAATGTAACCATATTCTCCACGTTTAAGTACATCGTCAGCTAAATTACTTTGTTAAGAAATTCTAGACAAATGCACTGCGATCCTGATAATGATTTTGCCAATCAAACCGTTCCCTTTTGAAACAGATGGATCGGAACTGGAACCTCGTCCATACTGCAGCTGATATATTAGAGTAGTAAGAAAAGGCTAAAATCACCCATATATGGGGGCGCCTTTGGGTGGGACGCTTGGCGCATATGCCTGGGTGACAAGTGCGCTGGGATCTCTACTGGTTGTCATGTGAATTCCGGTGTCGAAAATGGACCTGTAGAAGATCGCACTGTGGGGGCCGATGCGCTCCAAGTGTGGAGCATGGTGCGAGAGAGGTAGGGCTTCACAAAACGAGATCTCTGAAACGTTAATAATATTAAAGCCTTAACATTGAGTTAAAAAATGTTTCGAATCCTACGATAATTCGAACTTGATGCCGGAGCTGTATGTATTCCCAAAAAACAAAATCCTGGATTAACGCATTGACGTTATCCGATCTGGGGTTGCATATTGGCGTATGCCCACTGTAAAGTTTGTGAATCCTCCCCTTCAGCCTCGATATCGTCCGCATGTATTTCAATATCCCCATAGGCAATGCGGTCCAAAATGTCGGATCCACTTCTTCGACGGGTCTGTCGTCCTCAATCGAGCGCTTGCTATGCTGAGAGGGGCAGACAGTGTTCGCAGTATTATAGTAATCGTAAATTGAGGCCCATTTTCGCAGCACCCCATGGTGTCAGAAACCCGCAGTAGGGGGAGACAACTCCGGCTGTTACTTCCGGTTCCGGTCACCTTTGACCCCTGCGCTCCATTATTATCCGGTATTTTGCGCATGCGCAGAGGTCAAAGGTCACTTCCGATCAAGTGACCGGAAACGGAAGTAACAGTCCGGAGTTGTCTCCCTCTAGTGCGGGTTTTTGCCACCAGGGGGCGCTGCAAAAAAACGGTAGCGATCCCTGCGCATATCTTAGACAGGCATGCGCCAAGCATCCCACCCAAAGGCGCCCCACAAATATGGGTGATTTTAGCCTATTGCAGCCTGGGGGGGGGAAAGTGCCCCCCCTATATATTTTCTCTACCACTAAGGCTAGAGCGTTGAAACTTACCACACAGTATCTTTGGTTCAAGCTCTATCAGGAAATGTAAAAAATCCAAGATGGCCGCCATGATTACGTCACAATGACATCATCTTCTCGGAAGCCATTGTTCGGCCTTTTTGGGGTCGATTTTTCGAAATTTTCATTTTTCCGATTTTTCTCTCGAAAAAAATCAAACAACTAAGAACCACCCAGGGACACCCTCCATCCACCCTATAAAACACTGAGGACAGCGCGCAAGGCAAGTGATATTACAGTACTAGACATCACATTATCAAGTTCCTGTTGCTTCTCAGCAAAATGCATTGAAGCAACAGAAACCTAAACCCACCCAACCACGCGCTAGTGTTGCATGATCTAAGTTGCAGGACAAAATGGTATGGGGTCAGGCGAAGGTCAGTTCAGGAGATAGTGGTTGGAGCTCGGTTCCCCAGGGGTGGGGACATGCTTCCCAAGGGTAGTGGATGGGTTGAAGAAGTGTAGCCTGATACAAGCATCCGAAATATATGAGGGTTCGGGGTTGGGCGAAGCTTAGTTTAGGAGATAGAGGATGGGGCTCAGTTCCCCAGGGATGGAGACATGATTCCCAAGGATAGTGGATGGGTTGAAGAAGTGTAGCCTGATGGAAGTATCCAAAATATATGAGGGTTGGGGTCGGGAGAAGCTTAGTTTAGGAGATAGAGGGTGGGTCTTGGTTCCCCATGAGTGGGGGCATGCTTCCCAAGGGTAGTGGAATCGTTGAAGAATTGTAGCCTGATGCAAGCATCCAAAATATATGAAGGTATGGGGTCAGTCGAAGTTTAGTTCAGGAGATGGAGGTGCCCCAGGGGTGGGAACATGCTTCCCGAGGGTAGTGGATAGGTTGAGTAAGTGTAGCATGATCTTAGCTCCAGGACTATACGAGGGTAAGGGGCGAGCAAAGCTTTGTTCATGAGATAGAGGGTGGGGCTCGGTTACCCAAGGGTGAGAACATGCTTTCCAAGGGTAGTTGATGGGTTGAAGAATTGTAGCCTGATGCAAGCACCCAAAAAATATATGAGGGTTCGGGATCAGGCGAAGCTTAGTTTAGGATATAGAGGGTGGGTCTGGGATCCCCAGGGGTGAGAACATGCTTCCCAAGGGTAGAGAATGGGTTGAGGAAGTGTAGCCTGATGCAAGCATCCGACATATATGAGGGTTGGGGGTGGGGACTTAGTTCAGAAGATATAAGGTGAGGCCCATTCCAAAACTATAGCATTTACCTGGTCCTGCAGAATGAGTGAGTGAATAGAATTTAACGTGGCTTTCAACAATATTTCAGGTATATCATGATGAACCAACTATGCGCCACCCAGCCCAGTTGTGTCCCTGCTACTTCAAAGAAGAAATCTTTGAAGCAGCATGGAACCAGACACCCTCCCTCCAGTGATATTACAGTGCTAGACATCACATTATCTAGTTCCTGTTGCTTCTCGGCACCCACCTAACCACTCGCTGGCCCTGCAGATAGACAGATAGATAGACAGACAGACAGACAGACATCATTGTGGCACCAATATCGAGCTTTCCGCGGCTAAAGCTACAGGCTCGATAAAAATAGTGTAACGTGTACACGAGCAGGACCAGTCGTGGTGTTTAAGAAAAACGAATCAATAACCAGGATTGCCCACTGGCCTTCTGGCCGTCACCATAGATAGCCCCTTCACTTGTAGAGATCCGGGGTTAAAAGAGATGATCACAACCTTACATGGATGACTGACGCTGATGTAAAGGTCTATTATGGTATATTCTGCACAAATAGTATACACGATTACAAGTAATAGGATAGAATCGCGTGGCGTAGACAGAGTGTCTAAGGAAATGTACCATTATGCAGAAGAATAGTATTTACAGATATGTACAGACACTAGGAGAGTGTATGCAAATAACTTGATGTTATGTACAAATGCCATGAGAGTGTGCATATAATTTTACCGTTCTGTCCCAAATAATATAAGAGTGTGCGCATATAATTTACAGTTAATGGACAGTTATAGTATATATGTATGGGTACGCGTCGCGTATAAGGGCGGCCTGGTTGCTGGCCCTTCTCTTCGCGTATAAGGGCGGCCTGGTTGCTGGCCCTTCTATTCTCCTCGCACAATAAAGGGCGGTCTGGCTGCTGGCCCTTTCTCCACAAGATAACTGTAACTGCGACCCGTCTGTAGGCAAGTCGACGAAGTGTCACGGTGGCGACACTCACCCAATACAACACCCTCTGTTGTTGGAGCCCGTACCACGGCAGTGGCTGCTTTTAATCGTCTTCGTCCATCATTAGATATATATATAACACCAGCTTCAATCCTTCAAAAAATATACTAAATACTAAAATTTGACCTTGATGAAATAGGTCAAGGTCTGTCATCTTCAGTACCGTAAACTGTGGTGTATTAGGACGGATTTGAAGGTTTTCCTCCTCCACACATTTCATTTTCCGACAGAATGTAATCACATCTGGCACAGATACTTAATGACGTTCCACGTATAAGCTCTTAAAATTTAGTCCATATTGGATAATTATTAATTAGGCTAATTAGGTCTAAAGATCGTCCGAATTCACCCCAGGAGTCGGGGTCAATTCGGACAAGCACTAATTATGCGACGTCGGATGAAAACATGCCTTCTGTGAGGCGTATTCATATAGCCGGGTGCTAAATAAAACCGCTAGAGCCATTTTCGACTCATTTCCGGGGATTCCACGATCGGAATGAGTAAATTTTTAAGAAATGGGCAAAAGGGAGATAACTCCTGGTATCATGAAATGTTAAAATCGGCTTTAATTTGATATGTGGCTTCACGATTTCGTTAAAGTTGTGTTTTTTGGAGCTTAACCATCTGATATCAACATTTTCCAGGTAACAAATCAGAACGGACACCAAGGAAATACCTTTATCGGTTATTTTTAGCGTGTCCGAATTCACCCCCATTCCCGGAAAAATTCCAGCCAAAGGTACAAACTGAACATTTCTCGAATAAATATGCTTGTTTTATTTTATTTTTTGGCTCTATTATCTCGCCAATTATTATGTGTTTCGAAAAATATCCATCAACATATGGCCTGGGCTTTGAACTTTGGTGACCGGTAGGAGTTTTCAAACTTGCACACAAAAACCTCTGGTGGCTAGGATGACCATTTTGATGTCGTTTGATACCTACCTGTGAGAAAAGAAATAACAGAAGAAGAAACAAGGTTTGTTTAATAATAAATGTAAAAAATGAACTTTTGTACTTTTCTTGGTCTGTTGTCCGAATTCACCCCACTGTCCGAATACACCTCAGTTTATAGTACACCTCTGGACCTTCGCCAGATCTAGACCTTCGCCAGATGTATATATAGTATTAATTTTGGAAAGCCTAGCTATATTTCTTCATGTTAGATCATAATAAACCGTATATGACCTATAAAATAGGTCCAGCTTAAACCAAATGTATTCACATGAAACATCTGCCTAGAGTGCAGGATAATGGTCTGGATAACCAGTGTATCTAGTCTAATGCAGTTATTTCTAGGCTTTGGTTGATTTAGAAGGAGAAGTTTACCTTTTTTTGTAGACAGCCATTCTCTTCTTCCTCCTCATCACTGTCCACGTAACGCCTCTTTCTATCTGCATATACAGATCCATAACACTGACTAATGAGTCAGATTGATACCAAGTCCCAGATTTAGCAATCGTCAATAAAATGTATCTATGTGCATCAAAGGGATTCAAATAATAAAATCATTTCCATCTTCTAATTTTTGACTCGACTGTTGTATAGGGTTTCCTGGCCTATAGTTCAATTCAAAAGAATGGATAGATCAATATTTGAAAATGCAATAATTAGAATATAGACCATAGAGATCTACCTTCCCACAGGAGTGGTAATCCTAAATAGACCAGCTGGCGGGAAACAATAAGCAGATATTTTACCATAAACCCCAGATGGTACACAGCCAAACTTTGACCAACCGATTCCAAGCTGTTACTGCACGATACTACCAGGAACGTACCCCGCACGGTACTGATCAGTTAAAGCCGATCAGTTACTAATTGGTTACTGCACGGTACTGGTCAGTCACCAACATATACCGCAGGGTTGGCAAAATGTACCAAGCTATTTTGGACCATACAGTTACTGCATGGTGAACAAACAGTACCAACCTGTTACCAAACGGTACCACTCAGTTACACCATGGCACTACCAGTTTCAAACTGAATAGTACAGCTCAGTCTCCTACCAAGTAGTACCTAGTGATTTGGTTCCATCATGTAAGCTTACTTTTAAAGTGATCGTAAACCCTCAAGTAAAGTTTCCATCAAATGAAAGAACATTGCAAACAGTGTGGGAAAATATTTATTTTAATTTTTTACGATTTTATTACACAGAGTAAACTGCAATTAAAGCATGATATTCTATGGGGTCTGTTGCAATCATATTTAGGTCCAGTGACGTCACACTGCCTTAATACATATATTTCAAACATTGTATGCACTTTCCAATGCTTGATTCAAGCTTAAGGTGTGTATACTTTGAGTTTCAACACAGACTCACTGTTTCAATGTGCATGTTTCACCAAAATCTGGGAGATGGTGACTCATGAATGTCAAGTCAATTTGAATCTTGCATTTAATTTTCCAGATTTTCAAAGATGCACATTGGAACAGTGATTCTGTGTTGAAACTCAAAGTATACATACCATACCGGTACCTTAAGTGCGAAATGTCATGGCTAGTTCGCTAAACAAGGTGTCAGAAAAGGATGTCCAATTGATCACTGTTCCTATTCGTATTTTGCATTTTGCATTAGTTTTTTTTGTATTATATTTTGGTACATCAAATTATTGCAGTCACGAAAATGACTGCCAAGTTAAAGTCAATATGAAAGGTATCTAAGCATCGAAATCAAGCTAAAAAACTACACCAGGAAAGCAAGGCCCTAGCTTGGGAGAACGAGGTCATATAGATTATGGTCAGTATGTGCTAATATATGACGATTGACAAAGTAACGTAAATTGTGAAGTGTAGAACCAGTAACTTCTAGCAGAAATGGGCTCTGACTTGAGAGAATTATGTCAAATGCAATGTGTTTCTGCCCATTGCCTACTGATACACATAAGTATTGAACTTACGGGAGTGATTAATGTTAATCTAAAGAGATTCTGAGACGGGAACATCAATACCAGCGAAGCAAGGCCCTGGCTTGCGAAAATGAGTATAGAGAGGTTGTGTTCCGAAAGAGGATCATTCAAAATTGCTATGTGCCAAATTCATGCTTGTAACCAAAAGTGCACAATATAACTGCACAACTATGATGTCTTGTTCGCGCATAGGATTGTCTAACTCATTCAATACTAAATAGTCGTTTCTTTATTATATGTTGCGCATAAACTCAGTTTTGAGTATTATCAATGAGCCGGTATAGCTAAGATAGTAAGTGCAACTCCAGGGATTGGAGGGTCATCGTTTCGAATCCCACAGAGGGTTAATAAATTTTCCTCACAAAACATATTTCCATATATGCGAATTGCTTGGGGGCTAAAGTTAAACATCATACCAAATTGTCATTTCTATAAGTTAAACATCTTTATTCGGCGACAGTTTGTGAGTTGTTCCCTTACTTCTGAAACGTAGAGTAATTATTGCGTTTGTTTTTATGATGCATGATTTATATTTTGATACCAAGTATTATTCAATGTTAATCATAATGACAATGCATCACTTGTCTACTTTTTCACCAATTTGTGAATTATCCAGATTGGGTATATAAAATGATTACCAGAAGTAGTGAACTTGTTTTTATTAAGACAGTCCCCTATGACTGTATGCAAATTAGCTGAAACACTGTCAAGGCTGCGGGCTCTCTTCCTCTTCCTTGGTATATAAACAATTCAGGGATCTTAAAGTGTATATACATACTGTTTTATATACATACCGTTCAGTGAAAATGGTAATATTTGAAGACAATGACTGATGTGTCGATCGACAGCTTTTAAGCGACTAAAGTTTCCTATGCCTTGACGTAAGAGAATTGAAGTCTGAACGGAAATCAACGAAGCAACAATTCATTCCACCGAATAAAGTTTCAAATAAATTCAAACGTGCCTGAAGACAGGGTTGGCATGTGAGATCGGAGGTAGACAAGAAAAGTGTGGCAGAGATCAAGCTCTCTTAGCGCATGCGTATTTCAAAATGTCACAAGAAGAAGAACTCCCGTACACTGTTATAAATCACACCGTAAATTTACAGTTAAATGTACTGGCAGAAAAGTCGCCAGTACATTCAACTGTAAAATTACGTTGCAACGTATTTCCAATTACCGCTTTTTAACAGGTTTTAAACTGTGAAATGTTTCACCGTATTTTATAATTACCGTTTATCGACAGGCATTCAATTGTAAATTAGGTTGCACTGTAATTTACAATTACTGTTTCTTTAACATCGTATATGCTGTATAATTATGTGGCACCGTTGTCTAGAAGCTATCCGCTGCGTCCTTTCCAGTGCGAGTTCTGAAAGTGCTCCGAATGTTGTATCTTACAACGCAGGTGTCGGACGTTTCCTGCAACTTGGCGTTTCGTGTGCAAAGATATCTACCTCCTTTCAGAGAAAATAAGGAATTTTGTGTTTCGTTTGTGCTCAGTTTACCCATTTCAGTTGATGTCAACTGAAATATCACAGTTCAATTTACAGATTATTGTGTTTACGATTAAATATACTGTAAACTTCTACATACATTTACTGTGAAATAACGGTAATTTATAACAGTGTAGACCTGCGTGCCGCAGGTAAAAATCGGATTACATTCGACAGCGTAGTCTGTTGAATATAACTATTGAAATACTAAGAACTAATACAATAACAATATATAGCAAATGCTAATATTTACAAGAAAATAAATAAATAAATAAGAGCGTGCGTATGTCCTGTTATTTCAAAGTGTAACAAGTGAGAAATGACTACATTGTAGTCAAAACCTGAGGCAGTGGCAATAATACAGTGAAAGACATATCAGCGGAGGTAGTGAACTTCATATGAGCACCAACTGGCCACGTTATAAAAGAAAATATGATCTTTTTTTGCATCTGAATATTATAGGATTATCAAAACCGGAAACGGTTTAGCCCATAGGATTATTGATGGGAGATCCACGTGACTTTTATCAATATTTGCTGTAGAACAAAAGCACCATCTGCCAGTGTTTTCATGCCAAGGGAAGTAATTTTCAACTTCTAACCCACAATTGTAGGAATTGCGTAATAGGTCTAATATTCACTTTCTCCGTTCAAAATCCGATTTTGACTGGTCAGTGCCGTCTATACTGAATTGACAGACCGAATTACGATGATCGCTTTGGCAATGTCTTGGTACAAGTATCGTGTATGCCAAGTTTCAAAACATTCGGTCCAGGCGTTGATTTTTGCACATCAAAAAGGTTTTCAAATATTTGGAAATCCAAACAAATTTCAAGGATTCAGTCGTAGCGCGAAAATGTACGCTCTTCAGTTTATATATTGCGGGGAAAATATTTCTTCTCTAAAATACATCTTGTCTTTTATTGGCGTGTTTCCGGAGATAATCGGAAACAAAAAGAAGAAACAGCATGCTAATACATGGTCTACAAATAAATGTGCAGTGAATTTTGTGCAAAAAAATGACGTTCCTTTTTGTTACAGGTGAATCCACGTGAAAATCATGTACTTCAAGATGCTGTTCTTGAAGAACAAAAAGGCCCAGGGCCAATAAAATAATCAGAGCATAAAACAACACATTGCAACGTCGGTCACCAGATTCCCGGTTGTATTTAATGTATACGTCCACGGGTATACCTTTAAATTGTCGTTACCGCTCATATATAATACATGTTAATATCATACCTGCAAAGTATCGGTGGTCGCAAACAGCAAGGTACTATATTTAATGAAGTTAACTATAAAAATGTCTTCGCCGTTAAAGTCCCGATTTCGTTAAAGATAATGTTAAAAATAAAAATCGGAAACTCTTCCACAAACTTAGTTCTTAGTGTCGAAACTATAAAGGTACCATACAATATTAATTTACTGGCTTGAAAAAAAGTCGAAGTGAATGTGAAACAATAGGTTTGTAGTTCTACAGATCTCATCTGATTCATCACGGAGGAACAAATCTGAAATATATGTATATATACCACACACGCTATATACAAGCGCTGGATGAGCGCAAAGACCTCCGTCGAGACAACAGGGTCCGTAGCGTAATACATCACTGAATAACATACGGCCGGATGCCAAGCTCAATTTTGCATTTGTTGGACGTTAGCTTCATCAATGGTAATTAATCTGAGATTGAGGGTTCCTCACTAGCATGTCCAGACAGGGATGTGAAAGTCACATTCCCAGCAAATAATTTTTGTTTGATTTGACGTGCTTGAAATATTGGGGTATGGAATAGAGTATATTGATGGAAACCCTGGGAAAGTGCTTGAGACATTAGGCCCCATCCCACCCCCACCTCCCCCTGAGAGAATTCCCTCATCCAAATCGACACGTTAGCGGCAGAAATGAGACACCGTGTGCCTAGTTGTTGTACCAACTTGCTTGTGATTTTGTGCTATAGGCCCAACACATCAACACTTCATATTTTGTATGTGTACAGTATAGCATCATCACTGATGAGAGAATGCTCTTCAAAACACACCTGATTTCACCGACACTTCGTTCTGATCTGTCTCAACATCATATGATGAGGATTCAATGCGCTCGGTATAATTTTGTATACTGGTGTTACAGATCACCTTCGCCTTCACCTTACTGTATCAATGAACATGGACTTGTACATGTATCACATTCACATTGAATGGTGATGACTGATGAGAATATTGCCCCTATGGAACAAATGACTGAATTCCACGCAGCAAATAAAAAGTTCATGTTAATCATAAACAACATACAATTAGTAATACTATCAAATAATTATGTTTATACCTTGTCGACATCAATATATTACAGGTAATATCATGACTGAATCATGGTAACATATATTCAAGGGTATTT